>BOPN01000635.1:194785-199785 GCA_017312705.2 Penaeus japonicus
CACCACCCCCTCCTCCCTTCCCCACCCACTCCTCCCCTTCCCCACCCACTCCTCCCCTTCGCCACCCACTCCTCCCCTCCACCACCCCGTCCACCCCTTCACCACCCCCTCCTCCCCTTCACCACCCACTCCTCCCCTCCACCCCCTCCTCCCCTCCACCACCCCATCCACCCCTTCACCACCCCCTCCTTTCTCTCCCTCCCCTTCATCCCGTCGTCCCCCCTTATCCTCCTTCCCCCCCTTCCTCCTCCTTAGCTTAACTGCTGTTTTCACTGATGTTATGTCGAACATACAAATTTTACCCGAAGATGATATATCTATGTATGCTATATATACACATTTATGTGGGTTTTGTCTTTTTTTTATTTCATGTATTTTTGGTTTAGTATATCATTATCTGTTAACGATGATTTGATTTATGATTTTATTGGTTGTGTGTTAGTTAAAAGTAATTCTTTATATGATGATATTTCGTGGATTAATAAGTGGGAATGTCGGTGCGTTTCTTAGACCAGAGTAAATTCTATGTAATTTAATACTTGTAGGTTTGACATGAAGACTCTTGTTCCATATCTTTTGGTCTTTTTGGTACTATTTTCATAAGTAATAAAAAGCAAAACAAAGAAAAGAGAGACGTAGTTAAAGTCGTTTGTCAAAGTAAGGAAATACAAGAAAAACAACAACAATATGGAATCAGTTCATAAACCATAGAAAAAAAAAAAAAAATTCTGGCTTTGGTATCAAACCGCCATAGCTTGATCGGATGAAATACCAGAAGGTTGTAATTCGCCGTCATTCAATAACGATAATGAGAGGGGAATAAACAAGATCGTTGATAAATAATTGATAATATAATTACGATGTTGTCGCCCTCCACCTTCCACAGATAACCCCCTACCCTCCCCCCCAAAAAAAAGACAAAAAACAAGGAAAAGATGAAAAAAAAGCCTCTTATATGTATCGTGTTGCCACATCCTCAAAACACCTGCGCATACCCCTCCCCCCCCCTCCACCCACCCCGTCACCTTTCCCCTCCGATCGAGAATATACAATTTCTTTTGCTTCTTTTGTTATATCTTTTTTCTTCTTCTTCTTCATTTTACTGTGATTTTCTTCAATTCCTCCAATTCCATTTCTTAGAAAGTTTCTTATGTATATCAACTTTAAAAGATTCTATTTGACATAAGTCGCCGTCATCAATTAGTCTTATAGTCACTTGCTATCACTATCATCATTAAAATCATGTTCTTATCTGCCTTATCAAAGTCATAAATCAAAATTCATCGCCCTTTTTTATCCAACGTTATTCTTAATGGCGTCTTAAACACTGCATCTATGATGATTGTTTTAGATAACATATTTGTCTAATCTAACGTGATTTTAAGGATCCGTGAAATCGTAATTAAAAGAACATCATTAAAACGCGATGGAATGAAAACAGGCTTTAGCACAGGCGAGGAAAGTGAAGGAAAATGAGATGTGGATTAGGAGGAAAATATCATGAGGAAGTTTTGACGCGTGAATGAGTGTTAGAAGTGAGATGAGAGTGAAGTGACGTGAAGGAACATGATGTAAGAACATGAACGAAAGTGATGGAGCTTTGGCGTGTGGGTGAGTGTTGTGAGTGAGGGGGGAAAGTGAGGCAAAGAGAAGGAAAATGAGGCAAGGAATAATTTATGTATATAAGATAGGGAGATGAAAAGTAGCAATAAAAACATGAGTAAATAAATCTTATATGTGAATGGGAGGAAAGTGATGAAAGAAGAATATGAATGGAAAGGAGAATAAGATGAACGTAGTACTGTATGAATGAATCTTACAAGGGAAGGATATAAGGATTTTATAAGGACAGGAAAAGGTATTGTATTTCTACTGGATTGTATGTGTTCAAAACTCCTTCTTCCCCGATCATTTTAATCTTATCAGTATCCTTTTTATTAATGTTGTCATCATCAGTGCTTCGTATCATTAGCCTCCTCTTTTTTCTCCTTCCTCTCCTACTCCTCTTCATTATCACCATCACCATCCTCCTCCTCTGCCTACATCATCATCGTCATCATCATCATCTTCATCTTTCTTTTCATCTTCATTATCATTATTATTATCGTCCTCCTCCTTCTCCTCCTCCTCCTCCTCCTCAACATCATCATCATCATCATCATCATCATCATCATCATCATCATCATCATCATCATCATCATCATCATCATCATCATCATCATCATCATCATCATCATCAACATCATCATCATCATCATCGTTATCATCAACCTCATCATCAACCTTCATCATCCAGTGCACTGTTCCGCCAATATCACACGAATTTCCCTTATCATTGTTTTCATCATTATTTCTTCTCATTTCCCACAACGTTAAGCAACCCACGAGGTGTGCAATTGACCCCCTCCCCCTCCCCCTCCCCCTCACCCCCACCGTCACACCATCGTCACACCGGCCAGTCCGAGTTTGTGCAAGAACAAAGAGTATTTTGAAGCAGCAACACTTCCCCTCCTCCTCTCCCCCTCCCTCCCCCTCCCCCTCCTCTTAACCCCCCTGCGAGAGTCGTTTTATGTATGCAGGAAACCAGCTTATTTATTTATTTTACTATTCTTAAAAAAAAAAAAATAATGCCCTGTTTCTTTTTTCCCTATCAAAATGTGTCTCTCTTGTGCTCTCTCATGTGTTTTAATTATTACATTTTTCTTCTTCTTCTTCTTCTTCTTCTCTCTCTCTCTCTCTCTCTCTCTCTCTCTCTCTCTCTCTCTCTCTCTCTCTCTCTCTCTCTCTCTCTCTCTCTCTCTCTCTCTCTCTCTCTCTCTCTCTCTCTCTCTCCCTCCCCCCCTCTCTCTCTCTCTCTCTTTCTCTTTTTTTAAAGAATTCACTTCCCCACTTGTATCCATAACAGTCGAGTCATGAAATCCGTCCGCAGATTTAATAACAACTTTGCATGAGGTTCGTGATTAGTTGGTTATTAAGGCGAGATAACACAGACGCAATAAAGTCATTTGCTCGTGGCCGTAGCGTGAAGATTTCCATGGCTTCCTCGCACGCTTTTCCTCACTCTCCTCCTCCTCTTTTTCTTCTTTTTCTTCCTTCTCTCTTCTCCTTCTCCTTCTTTCTCTTCTTCCTCCTCTTCTTTTTCTTCTTCTTCCTTCTCTTCTTCTTCTTCTTCTTCCTCCACTTCCTCTTCTTACTCCTCCTCTTCCTCCTCCCGTTCCCGTTCCCCTTCCTCCTCTTCCTCCTCCTTTTCTTCTTTTTCTAATTCTCCTCTGTCTCTCTTCGTCTCCTTCCTCTTCTTACTCCTCCTCCCCCTCCTCTTCCTCCCCGTCATCACTCCAAGGCCCTGAAATACCCTGATAACACTTCAGTTCGTTGACAAAGCCTCCGGATGCTGGTCTGATAAGTGGTACGGAACTTTCACCTTAACAGCATGAATTTTAGAAGGTCAATTATTGTATACTGATATGAACCAAGATAAAAGAATTTTGAGTCTCGCGTAACAATGTCGTGGGTCGATCGCAGAGGCGCCTGCGTGGCCGTGGCCTGGGCGGAGGAAAAGCGTCCTTGGGCCTTCGTGGCGGAGGGGCGAAGATCCCTCGCTCGGCGACTTGGGGCATACGCGTCACGTGTGGTGTTGCAGGTTCCAGGTGTTTTTGTTAGCGGCAGGTACCGGCGGAACCACCCACAGCCCTGATCACCTGTCCCTCAGGGCTGTGTACAGTACTGGTACCCCACCGCCAACACTACCACCACAGCCGCTGCTGCCACCATCGCTGCCACCACCAGCACCACCCTCCACGCCGCATACCGCACGCCCCTGCCACCATAGCCTCGGAAGGACCAACGATATATGAACTGTCTTCACGGCGAAGTGGCGGCGCTTCAGCAGGGGCGTCCGCGCTTCAGCAGCAACGCCTGATGGTCCCACGTGTACCATACATTCCTGGGCCGCGCAGGAGAGGCGGGGCGGGGGAAATTCTTGAGCAATTACTCTTCCTCTTTCCATTCTCGCTTATCTATCGCTTTCGCTATCTGTATCTCTGTTTCTCTATCATTCTCTCACCTCAACCCCACCCCTCCTCTTTCTTTCTCTCTCTCTCTCTCTCTCTCTCTCTCTCTCTCTCTCTCTCTCTCTCTCTCTCTCTCTCTCTCTCTCTCTCTCTCTCTCTCTCTCTCTCTCTCATCTCACTTACCTATCGGTTTCGCTCTCTGTATATCTGTCCCCATCTTCCTCTGTTTATCTGTCTGTCTCTTTCTCTCTAAAGAAAAAGAGAAAAGATGCAAAATAACATAAAAAATAAACGAAAATCCTGATCTACGAACATATCTTATATATGTATGTATGTATGTATATTTATGTGTGTGTGTGATTATATATACATACATACATATATAGATAGATGGATAGATAGATAGATAGATAGATAGATAGATAGATAGATAGATGATAGATAGATAGATAGATAGATAGATAAGTAGATAGATAGATAGATAGATGAATCGATAGATAGATAAGTAGATAGATAGATAGATAGATAAATGAATAGATAGATAGATAGATATAGATATATAAACCCTCAGTATCAATATCCCAATCATAACATAAAACCAGCTCACGAAATTACAATTATCTAACCAGAGATAATGCGCATGTTATCGAGGCCATAAAAACGCTAACTGCCGAATCACTTGGACTATCATGTGCACATCAGAGGCTCCCTAATCATTTGCATTAGGAGCGCCACTGCCCTCAAATTCTGGCGTAGAATCACCACACTTACACCGCAAATGTCTGGCGCGAGGAAGAGGTAAATGGTTTTGCAATGAGTAACAGCGCGTTTTGATTCGCAGGCATTTAGGATGATGAAGAGATAAGATGGAAGAAATGTCGGGACGGGTGTTTTCACGTGCGCATGTGTGTGTATGTTTGGTATTCCGATTACATGCACGCACGATCATAGATATAGCACAGACGTATGCACGCTAACGCGTGCAAATTT
>BOPN01000635.1:219785-224816 GCA_017312705.2 Penaeus japonicus
GATTATTATGATTATTATCACTATCATTATCATTTTTATTGCCCTTGTTATGATTATAATTCCCATTATCTCTGACTATTTTTGTTGCTTTTGATATTTTTCTTGTTATTAGCATCATTATAACAACTCATTTGCTATGTACTTCAATGCTGGTTTTATTACAATAATTAGCATTATCATTACTATCGTTCGGAGTAATAATAGTTATCATCATCACTATGAGTAATATAGCTACCATCTTTATTCTGTTATCATGATCAGTTCTACTATTGTGATTACTTCCCAATTATTCTAATATTCATCATTGTCACTATCATTGTTGACAGCATCATAATCACCATAATCACCATCATTTAATCAACATTACTTTACTCATGAGTATTGTTATTGTACAAGTGGTTTTCATTGCGTGAAAATAATGTTATTGTAGGTAGGAGAGAGAGAGAGAGAGAGAGAGAGAGAGAGAGAGAGAGAGAGAGAGAGAGAGAGAGAGAGAGAGAGAGAGAGAGAGAGAGAGAGAGAGAGAGAGAGAGAGAGAGAGAGAGAGAGAGAAAGAGAGAGAGAGAGAGAGAGAGAGAGAGAGAGAGAGAGAGGCAGGCGAGCAAGAGGAAGAGAGAAGAGAGAGAGAGAGAGAGAGAGAAAGAGAGAGAGAGAGAGAGAGAGAGAGAGAGAGAGAGAGAGAGAGAGAGAGAGAGAGAGAGAGAGAGAGAGAGAGAGAGAGAGAGAGAGAGAGAGAGAGAAATGTTGAACACATAATAAATTCTCCCTCCACCCCCCGTCCCTTCTCCAACCAGGTGTCCCGCTTGGCTACGTCAAAATAGACAGAAATTGAGCTGTTGCAAGAATGCGTTCAGACACGTGCAACAGCGTGCAATGTGTCTCTTTCTGTCGCTAAGAACCGCAACTTGACCAACATCCGTCACCTGCTTAGGAGAGATCTGGTGTTTGTTTGTTTGTTCGCCGTTTCTCTTTTATCTCGCATTTTCTGATTCGATTGCATTGTGTTTCATTTAATGTTTGTTTGCATATTGCAAGCGTGTGCAGATGTGCTTGCATAATAACGTGAATGAGTGAAAGATGAAGTTCCTGAATTATTAAATTATTTTACCTTCTTTTCCTCGCAGTGGAATCCTCCAGCGTAGAACTTAATCCGTTTTATTCGCATTGAATGTGATTTATTGTATGAATGTGCCACTGTTCTTTTTTTTTTTTTTTTTTTTCTTATAACATGTGTTCCCACATTATCTACACAGGTGTGCGTAACCTGCCTCTAGAGTTAGATATCTACAAGAATAATCATATAGAACACCACTACCGTCCTGACACACACATTTTCCCACACACAGACGTGCCGATATGTAAGAAGCCAAACAAACGGTATTAATAGGTTTCCAAACTTGTATATAACGTTTTTTTTTTTTTTTTTTTTTTTTTAATTCTTATTACCCACAAAAAAAGGGGTATTGGACACCACCCTGTTGTAGGCGTGGTTTAGGGATATGTACCCTCACTGTGGGCGTAGTTGTATTCTTAATATTAGTTGTAAAAATATTAAGAATAGACAGCCGAAGAAAAACTAGATAGAAAAATCAAGTTAGAAGCTTCGTATGCAAAGAAAAATGAAATGAAAGAGAAGGGGAGAGAGAGAGAAAGAGAGAGAGAGAGAGAGAGAGAGAGAGAGAGAGAGAGAGAGAGAGAGAGAGAGAGAGAGAGAAAGAGAGAGAAAGAGAGAGACAGAGAAAGACAGACAGAGAGAGAGAGAGAGAGAGAGAGAATAAAGACAGGCTAACGGACAGGGGGGAGAGGAAGAGGAGGAGGAACAGAAGGCATAGCGAAAGAATCACTCGATTGACGGGTGGGCGGAGATACGGTGTTGGGGGGGGGGGTTGAGGGGGGGTTGAGGGGGAGAAAGTCATAAACAAACCGAATTAAAGAACAAAATGGACATTGATATACGTCAGAAGGGTAGAGAGTCTATGGGAGAGACTTTATAAAACGTGTTTTATAATAAGATTAAGAAGAAAGAAAATATAGAAATATGTAAATTAGCGTAATTAAGTGTATATAGAGATATACACTTGAAGAATATCTTGATGACCGGAAGCATGGCTGAAGGGCAAGAGGATGCAAGGTTAAGGATAGGGAAGAGGAGGGGACTTGGGGAGGGAGAGAAAGGGAGGGGTATGGGGAGGGGGGAATATAAGGCTGGGGAGGAGAGAAGAGAGATAGAAAGAAATAGGGAAGGGGAAAGGGGGAAGGGGAGGGGGAAACAGGCAATAAAAATACTATATGTATAACAAGGAAAGACTACGACATGGGGAAGGGAGGGGGGGGGGGTAGAGGGGGACGAAGGGTAAGGGGAGTGGGGGGGGTGATGGCCCCCAATAATACAACCATTGTTCAGAATCCCAACCCGTGATCGTGTTATTTATAGCGGCAGTTCACAAGACCCCTCCCCCCCATCCCCTTCTCCCCACCCCCCCTCCCATGGAAGATATCCCGTCAGCACGAAGTCGATGCTGACCTTTAAGGCTTGTGTGTTGTTTTATCTTTTTCTATTTCTATCTTTATTGTTTGTAGTTATTTCGTGTTTCGTAATCGTTTTAGGTTCAAAGTTTTATCCTTTTTATTATCATTAATTCACCTGTCTTTCATTTTTTTTCTTAGGATTCGGAGGGAGAGAAAAAGATACATATACAGAAAGCAGAACAATAGTTGGAGAGAGAGAGATGAAGAAAGAGTAGAGGAGGGGAGGAAGAGAGAGAGAGAGAGAGAGAGAGAGAGAGAGAGAGAGAGAGAGAGAGAGAGAGAGAGAGAGAGAGAGAGAGAGAGAGAGAGAGAGAGAGAGAGAGAGAGAGAGAGAGAGAGAGAGAGAGAGAGAGAGAGAGAGAGAGAGAGAGAGTTAGTGAGAGAGAGAGAGAGAAAAAGAGCTAGAGAGAGAGAGAGAAAGGGAGAAAGAAAGAAAGAAAGAAAAAAAGACAAAGAGAAAAAGAGACAGAAAAAGAAAAAAGTTAACATGCCATCGACCAAGTTCAAAATCCCTTAACAAGCAGAAGTCACATCAAACAAAAGCGCAAACAAAAGCGCAAACAAAAGCCCCAGGCGAAGCGGTTCTGATCCTCCGTGGCGGTCTCGTGATATCAACAACAAGGGATTTAAAAAGGGCGCACACTCCGATATCGCTTCTGTAACCGACCGACCGACCGACCGACCGACAGCCTCCTACCGAAGAGAAACAATAAAGAAAAAGAGAGAGAAAGAAAAAAAATGGCGCCAAAATTCGACTCACTCATATCTCTCAAAATTCCTTCTTTCTTTCGTCAAACTTTCTCAAGATAATTCGGCGGAGATAGTAAAGAAAGTAATGAGCGAGAAGAGTTAATAAAATGGAGGAAGGGAGGGAGGAAGGAAGAGGAGGGGAGGGGGATGGGTAGGGGGGGGGGGGAGGAGAAAGTAAGGAAAAGTGACTCGTAGAATTAATGCAGTCATGGCCGTCCTCCTCCTAACCCCCCCACCCCACCCCCACCCTCCTCTGCCTCCCTTTCTCGAGTCAAAATAAAGCCCCCCCCCAAAAAAAAAAAACAGAGTAACAGGCAACTCAAACGTTTCCAGCTTTCGGCCGACTTGTATTCTCCACTGCCATTTTTCATTCCTGAATACCGTAAAGCATTTTGGAAAGGGAGGGTGACGGGAGGAAGGGGAGGAAGGAAGGAAGGAAGGAAGGAAGGAGGGAGGGGAGGAGGAGGAGGAGGAGTTTGGAGGAGGAGGTTAGAGGAGGAGGAAGGCGGGTAGGAGGAGGAGGAGGTTAGAGTAGGAGGAAGGAGGAGGAGGAGGAGGAGGAGGAGAAAGAAAAAGGAGGAGGAAGGAGGAAGAGGAGGGGGAATAGGAGAGGGAGGAGGGAAGAAGAGGGGAGAGGAAGAGAGAGGTGGAGGAAGGAGGAGGGAGCAGGGAGGAGGGAGGAGGGAGGAGGGAGGAGAGAGGAGGGAGGAGGGAGGGAGAGAGGGAGGGAGGAGGAGGAGCAGAAGGAGGAAGAGGAATGATAATAATAGGATGAGGATGAGGAAGAAGAAAAAGAGGAGGAGGAGGGGGAAGGAAGAGGAGGATGAGGAAAAAAAAGATGCATAAGAAAAAGAAGAAGAGGAGGAAGAAAAAGAAAAAGAGGAGGAGGAAGAGGGGGAGGAGGAGGAGGAGGAAGAAGAAGAGAAGAGGAATGATGAGAAAAGAGGAGATAGAGGGGAGGAGAGTTAAGGTCTTCCGAGCTGCCCCTTCTCCCCTCTTCTTCTCCTCTCTCTCCCCTCTTATGTCCCCTCCCCTCTTCTCCCCTCTAGTCTCCCCTCTAGGCTTCGGGTGACTGTGGTTGTTGACGACGATGTGGTTTTGAGCCGCCGCCATAACTTGACTTGTTCACTCGTTGTGTTACTTCATAGGCGAAGGGGAGGAAGAGGGGGGGAGGAGGGGGGGGAGGGGAGATGGAGAGCTATATGGCACAATTGGGTCCCCCTCCATCTTTTTTTTTTTTTCTTTCTTTTTATTGCTGTATCAGCTCCTGTTCCTCTGCTTTCTTTTAACATCAACCGACTTCTCTATGAGAAAGAAAATGATTTTCTGTACTGTTTTATATATGGATAGATATATTCAAAACACATTTCATTGATTAACTTAATCTTTAAGCTTTCTTCCAATCGCCACATATCACTTACAGTTACGTTTTGATTATTTCTGCTGTTCACTTCACTGAACTCCCTCCCCGTATATAAGACGATCTCTTTCCCTCGTTCACGCTCTGTTCCTTTCGCGCCATCTCGCTGTTATTTTTTTTCCTTTCTTTCCTCTTCAATGAACAGTAAATAAGACGTACGGATACAACCCCCTCCTCCCTCCCCCTCTTCTCCCTACCCCCTACTCATATATCAGCATCCATCCAGAGAGCCTGATCTACGAGAGGGAGAGAGATAGAGAGAGAGAGAGAGAGAGAGAGAGAGAGAGAGAGAGAGAGAGAGAGAGAGAGAGAGAGAGAGAGAGAGAGAGAGA
>BOPN01000635.1:229932-244932 GCA_017312705.2 Penaeus japonicus
TATATATATATATATGTGTGTGTATTTGTATATATATATATATATATATATATATATATATATGTAGAAAGAGAAAGAGAAAGATTTGTGGAAATGCCTTATTACATCAGATATGGAGAATAGTCCGTTTTACGAGAGTCTGTTTAAGTTTCTCTATATGATAGAATTATATGGGGCCGCACATTTGCAGATCCACATAAAACTTGGATACATGTGTGAGCATTTACGCAATCGTACCTATAGGTCCTGGCTTTGTCTGATTTACCATTTGAAGGAGCACATGGGTATGGCAGCTTAAAGTCACGCTTCTGCATCGTAAAGTAGCAAAACCTAGTGGTATGTGTAGATCAGCCAACAGTTATAAATATTGTATCATCAAATACCCTATACATGTCATAAATATCATTATTATTGAATTTTCATTTTGCTGTATCATAACACAAGTCCTTTTATTGAAATATCTTTCCTCGCAGCTGTAAACAAAGCTCATCTTTTAGTGGAATACAGCAACGTAAATTTTGTATACCCAGTACTGTTTATATGTAGTGCTATATAATTCGCCAATCTCTCTTCTGTTGGAAACCATGACGCATAAACGGCCCTCGATCTATTTCCTTTTGTCTATCAGATTCTTCTTCTCTCGATATGTATCTGTTTGTTTCTTCTGATTTTTAAAATATTTTTCTTATCACCATAATCAAATCTGGATTTTACTGCTAGTTATCTGTCAGTTCCTCAACATTGCCTATCCTTTCTTCTCTCTTCTTCTCGACCCCTCACCCAACGTACTCCTCTCTCCCCTCCCTTCCCCTTCCCCAACCCTCCCCCTCTCATCCCCCATCACCAACCCCTCATACACCATTCCTAACTCCTCGGCCTCCCCAACTCCTCCTCCACCTCTTCCTAACCCTACTCTATCCATCTACCTTCCCCATTTCTAACACTTCTCTTTAACCTCTCCATTACCATGCCTGCCCATCACCAACCCCACAGCCTCCCTTCTATTCTTCCCCACACCCCAATCCCACAGCCCCATCTCCTCCTCCTCCTCACCCCAAAATCACAGTCCCCCTTCCTCTCCTCCCTCTCACCCCAACCCTACAGCCCCCCTCCCCTCCTCCCTCTCACTCCAACCTCACAGCCTCCCTCCCATTCTTGCCCTCACCCCAACCCCACAGGTCCCCTTCCCCTCCCCTCCTCCCCATCACCCCAACCCCACAGGCCCCCTTCCCCTCCCCTCCTCCCCATCACCCCAAGCCCAGAGCCCGCCTCCCCCTCTTCCCCTCCTCCCCATCACCCCAATTCCCCTCCCCCTCCCATCACCTAACCTCAGGCCCTTCCCTCCCCCTCCTCCCCTATCACCCCAACTGCACAAACTCCGTTCCCCTCCCCTCCTCCCCCATCACCCCAAGCCCAGAAAGCCGCCTCCTCTCCCTTCCCATCACCCCAAACCCAGAGCCCGCCTCCTCCCCTCCTCCCCATCACCCTGCCCAGGGCCCTGCCTCCCCCTCTTCCCCCTTCTCCCCATCACCCCAACCCCACAGGCCCCCTTCCCCTCCCCTCCTCCCCATCACCCCAAGCCCAGGGCCCGCCTCCCCTCTTCCCCTCCCCTCCTCCCCATCACCCCAAGCCCAGGGCCCGCCTCCCCCTCTTCCCCTTCTCCCCATCACCCCAAACCCAGGGCCCGCCTCCCCCTCTTCCCCTCTCCCCCATCACCCCAACCCCACAGGCCCCCTTCCCCTCCTCCCCATCACCCCAAGCCCAGAACCCGCTCTCCCTCTTCCCCTTCTCCCCATCACCCCAACCCCACAGGCCCCTTCCCTCCCCTCTCCCCATCAACAATTTCATAAACCCAGGGCCTGCCTCCCCTTCCCCTCCCTCCCCATCACCCTGCCCAGGGCCTGCCCTCTCCTCTTCTCCTTCTCCCCATCACCCCAAACCCAGGGCCCGCCTCCCTCCCTCCCCATCACCCCAACCCCACAGGCCCCCTTCCCCCTCCCCCTCCTCATCACCCCAAGGTCAGAACCTGCCTCCCCTCCCTTCTCCCCATCACCCCAAGCCCAGGGCCCGCCTCCCCCTCTTCCCCTTCTCCCCATCACCCCAACCCCACAGGCCCCCTTCCCCTCCCCTCCTCCCCATCACCCCAAGCCCAGAGCCCGCCTCCCCCTTCTTTCCCTTCTCCCCATCACCCCAAGCCCAGGGCCCGCCTCCCTCTTCCCTTCTCTCCCCATCACCCTAAGCCCAGGGCCCGCCTCCCTCTCTCCCTCCCCATCACCTCCAAGCCCAGGGCCCGCCTCCCTCTCCCCTTCTCCCCTATCATCCAAGCCCAGGGCCCCTTCCCCTCCCCCCTCCTCCCCATCACCCCAAGCCCAGAGCCCGCCTCCCCTCTTCCCCTTCTCCCCATCAGACCAAGCCCAGGGCCCGCCTCCCCTCTTCCCCTCCTCCCCGATCACCCCAAGCCCAGGCCCGCCTCCCTCCCCTCCTCCCCATCACCCCAGCTTCTCCAGGGGCCCCCTTTCCCTTCCTCCTCCCCCTCAACACCCCAAGCCCAGGGCCCGCCTCCCCTCTTCCCCCTCCCCATCACCCCAAGCCCAGGGCCCGCCTCCCCCTCTTCCCCTCCTCCCCATCACCCCAAGCCCAGGGCCCGCCTCCCCCTCTTCCCCTTCTCCCCATCACCCCAAGCCCAGGGCCCGCCTCCCCCTCTCCTCCCCATCACCCCAAGCCCAGGGCCCGCCTCCCCATCACCCCAAGCCCAGGGCCCGCCTCCCTCTCTTCCCCTTTTCCCCAAGCCCAGGGCCCGCCTCCCCATCACCCCAAGCCTAGGCCCGCCTCCCTCTTCCCCTTCCTCCCCATCACCCCAAGCCCAGGGGCCCGCTCCCCTCTCTCTCTCTTCCCCCCCTTCTCCCCTGCCCAGGGCCTCCCCATCACCCCAAGCCCAGGGCCCGCCTCCCTCTCCCCTTCTCCCCATCACCCCAAGCCCAGGGGCCCAGCCTCCCCTCTTCCCCCTCCTCCCCATCACCCAAGCCCAGGGCCCGCCTCCCCTCTTCCTTCTCCCCATCACCCCAAGCCTAGGCCCGCCTCCCCCTTCCCCTCCTCCCCATCACCCCAAGCCCAGGGCCCGCCTCCCCTCTTCCCCCTCCCCTCCCCATCTACCCAAGCCTAGGCCCGCCTCCCTCTTCCCCTCCCCATCACCCCAAGCCCAGGGCCCGCCTCCCCCTCTTCCCCTTCTCCCTCTGTCACAACAAACCAGGACGGCACACTCTCCCCTGCGGCGTGTTATCTCAGCCTCGTCCTCTTGACTTCACCAACGGGGCTGTATCTTCGGGAAGGGAAAATACGTCAAAGTCCTCCTGGGTTTTCTCACTCCTCTTGTTTTCGTATCTTGTTTTTTTTTTATTATTTTCTTCTTTGATTTTTTTCCTTGAAGGATGTGAGTGTGAGAGTAAACTTCAGATTATTTTTTCAAGTCTTTTGGAGTTTTCCTTTTCTTTTCTTTTTTTAGATTCTTTTTATTTGTAGAATATATATATATATATATATATATATATATATATATATATATATATATATATATATATATATATATATAAATATATATATATATAATATGTACACACACACACACACACACACACACACACACACATATATACATATATATATATATATATATATATATATATATATATATATATATATATATATATTATATATATATATATATATATATATATATATATATATATATATATATATATGTATATATATATATGTATGTATGTATGTATATATATATATATATATATATATATATATATATATATATATATATATATATATATATATATATATATATTATATATATATACATATATATATGTATGTATGTATGTATGTATGTATGTATGTGCATATATATATATATATATATATATATATATATATATATATATATATATATATATATATATATATATATACATACATACATACATACATATATATATATATATATATATATATATATATATATATATATATATACACATATATATACATGCATACATATATGTGATAAAAGAGATCACGTTGAGACGGTGGGTAGGAGGAGGGAGAGGGGTATTATTATATGTCTGTGTTATTTTTATGCATTTCAATTTTGTAACAATATCTTGATTGTGTGTTTCAAGCGAATCCATATCTATTGTTTTCACGCGAATAGTATGAATTCATGGAATTTTAAAGGTAAATCAATGAATAAACAATGCCCTTTCTTTAGAAAAAAAGACTAAGGTCAAAGTTCATAGAGCAGAGGTGTAATAAATTAATTTACCACATCATTTCCCCACTCCCTACCCACCCACAACCGACCCCCACCCTACTTAACCCTTAGGGCAACCACCGTGTTAATATAATACCACAGCACGCACCACAGCACACACACACACACACACACACACGCACAAGCGGCCACCTCCACCATCGCCACAACCCGATCGATCTCCGTATAAAAAGCGTCTGTCTCACTCGAAATTAAACCCCCTGCCGTCCTGACATATTTTGACGGGCTCCCCTCGCTTTCCCCCCGACCACAAAGTCAGTACAAATTTCCATCAGTCCGTCTTAATTATGAATTTTAATGTGAGTATAAACGGCGCTGATTGGGCGCTCCCCAGGGAGAGGGAGGGCCGACTATGGGACTGGAACACTTTTCGTTTGTCTCGCCAGCGCCGACATCTCGATCACAATGAGTTTGTTTACATTTTCAGCGGAGGAATACATTTGGAGCAGGAAGACCGGGGCCAAACGGGAATCACCAAAATCATTTTCTGTTTTGTGAAGGTGTCTTTCTCTCTCTCTCTCTGTCTCTCTCTCTTTCTCTCTCTTGATTCCATTTGTCTGTGGGTCTCTCCAAACTGCAAATCCTTTTTGATTTTGAGGAATTCGAGTGACGGAGACAAAAAGGCAAAAATGATGAAATTGTCACGTCAGTTCTGATGTTCCTTTCACGAGCTCCAATCGTTGCTTTCTTTCGGCCTCCTCCTCCCTGCCTCTCCAAATCTCTAAAAGCGAACAAATGCGGTTTCCAAAACTCGAACCTCTTCTCCTTCATCTTCCTCTTCTTTCTCCCTCCTTCTCCCCCTCAATTTATTTTTTATTTCTCCCGTCCCCCTCCCCCTCCTCTTTTTTTTAGGTTCTTCCAAAGCAGAATTGCGATATAATTTCCCCGATGGTTCCCCTCAGTATTTGGCACCCTAAAAGTTTTTCCCGGTCGCTTGTCGTCTTGGGCCGCGCCAGAAGAGCTCCTTTTGAATTTTAAACTAAACGTGAACAGGGAGTGATTGGGCTTGTCTCCTGGGAGCTCCTTGTTACCAGGTATTGTTGAAGGGCGGCGGCCACCTCCTGCCTCCGACGCCGCTTCCGCCACCGCCACCGCCACCATCGCCGCTCGGGCCCGCTCATTTTCCTGCCCCGAAGCCTAACGTGTCCAACCCCTTCGTTATTATCTCTATAATGATCATGGCATCTCAAGCATCATCAGTATACATTTTTCTTCTGTTATATCAACCGTCTCGATTTCAGATCATATAATTCTTGATTTTAGGAAAACGCTTGGGCGTCTTTACAACTCGGGAAGCTTTCTCTTCACAAATCGTCCCTTTGTCCCTCCTTATCAAATCCTTTTTTTTTTCTTTTTACATTCTTTACCTATTTCTCTTTCTCTTCCTCTTTCTCCACTTCCTCCATTCGTCCGCCAAGGCGTCGTGTGTCTCCTTTTTTTCCCCTTCGCTCGGACACATCCTTCGCAAGTCCCTAACAATGGTCTATTACTCGGAAATTTTGTGAAAGTGAATTATAGGTTTATAAATATATATAAGTCGACTTGTCGCCTTTTGAGGGCCAAGGTAGCTAGCTCGCCTCTGTGGTTGACGTTGTTACTATTGTTATCAAATTGAATGGCCACTTCTTGTTGGGTTTGGGTAAGGATTTTTGAGTATTTTTTCCTTTTTTCCTTGTTGTGGGAAGAGGAGGAGGAGGAAAGGGGGGCATTTTGAAATGGTTTGATTTATCATCGTTTTTTTTATTTAATGGACAAATTGAATTTTGGGTTGATGGACACCAAAGAATCGGAGTTAACGAGAACCTTATCTGCTAAGAAAAAGAAAGAAAGAATTTCGTCATTTTCAAGATAGAAGAAAATCCTTACACTTCTTCTCGTTCTTTCGGAGTTGATAAATCATCTTGTTACCTTTGAATCTCGAAACTTTATCATAATACTGTTATGCCATAACCATTTCCTCTCCATTTTTTAATTACCGTAATGTATCTTTTTTCTCTCCTTCTTCGCTTGAGGAATCATCCAGAAACAATAACTCAGGCAGCGAGGGGAGGCATCCGGGAGGGCCAGCCGGTGCCACGTTCGTTCCGGCGGTCTGCGGGCCCTAATATTTTCCCCTCCCTTCCCCTCTCTCTCTCTCCTCCTCCTCCTCCTCCTCGTCCGTCTCCCCCTCCCTCCTCCTCCTCCTCCTCGTCCCTCCCCTCTCCCTCCTCCTCCTCCTCCTCCTCTCCGTCCTCTTCCCTCTTCCTATTCGCCCCTCTCCCCTCTCCCTCCTCCTCCTCCTCCTCGCCACTCTCCCCTTCATCCCTCTCCTACCTTCCCCTCCCGTCCTCCTCCTCTTCCCTTTCTTTCACCCTCTCCTCCCTCCCTCCCTCCCTCCCTCCGCCCCTCTGTCCTCCCTCCCTCCCTTCCTTCCCTTACCCCTCTTCTCCCCTCCCTCCCCACCCCACCCCATCGGCTGTGGCGCGCCGTGTGAGGTCATATGTGAGAAATAAAGCCATCAAGTGATCGCCGGCCCAATATAAATGGTATCGCGGCTGAGAAATAGGCGCAGCAGCTGGGCCCGTCCTTATATCCCGCCCGCCCGCCCGTCCGCCCGCCCGCCCACTCGCCCATGCGCTAACCTCGAGTGCCATGAATGTGTGTGATTGTGGTTGGGGGGATGGGGGTTGAAGGAGGGGGATGATGGGTGTAAGGAGGGGGAGGGGTGATGGGTGTAAGGAGGGGGAGGGGTGATGGGTGTAAAGAGGGGGAGGGGGGATGGGTGTTAGGAGGGGGAGGGATGATGGGTGTAAAGAGGGGGAGGGGTGATGGGTGTAAAGAGGGGGAGGGGTGATGGGTGTAAAGAGGGGGAGGGGTGATGGGTGTAGGGGTGGGGGGGGTGATGCAGAAAGGGAAGGTCATGGGTGCGTGGAAGTCATACCGGTATGGATTGGAAGGTGTAGGTAGGGAGGGAGGGAGGGAGGGAGGGAGGGAGGGGGTGGGTGGTTACGAGCGTCGATATGGATAGAAGGAGATCCATCTTCCCCAATCTTTCCATCTCTGACTGCTCTTTTGGTTTTCGTTCCCCCTTCTCCTTTCTTACGGCCCGGCGTCGCGGACCGATCTAAGGAAGACTTACGGAACGGCCGGGGAAAAAGGGCCGGTATATCTTCCCGTAGGTCCACCTTCGAAGTCGGTTTCCCCCTATCCTCTTCCCCTTCCCTCCTCTACGCTCCCCATTCCTTCCTCCTTTTTCCCCTTCCCCTTTGCACCTTCCTCTTAATTCACCTCCTCTACACTCCCATCCCTTTCCCTTCTCCCCTCTTCCATACTCCCCTTTCCTTCCCTTTCCCTCCCTAATTCCCCCCTCCTCCATGCTCCCCTCCCCAACATCCCCTTCCCCTCCTCCCCCTCCTCCATACTCCCCTTCCCCTCCATCCCCCTCCTCCATACTCCCCTTCCCCCCCTCCCCCTCCACTCCCCACCGTCCCCTCAAATCCCGTCCCACCGAACTTGCCCTCCACCATTCTTCCCCCCCCCTCCCCCCCCGACGCTTGCCGACCCTCCTCCCTCTCTTATATATGCACCGTCGCCCATCAAGTGATAGTTAATGATCGTCTATTAAATATTAATTGTTATAGCGCTACGCCAGTTGTGTTTATGTCACTTAAGAGCTGCAATGACGATGCCTTGCAGCCAGCCGACCGTCGGGAGGGGGGAGGGGGGAGGGGGGCCAGATCAGGGAGAGTGGAGAGGGGGAGAATGAGTAGCCTGTCGTTAGCAGTAGCAATGAGATACATGAAAGGCTACTTGTGTGAGGAAAGATTATGAGGAAGAGGGGGTGGGGTAGGGGTGGAGGGAAGGGGGCTACGTATCGTTTTGATGCACAATAGGCCTACATTTCGTTTTGAGGGGAGGGAGAGGGGGGGGGGGGTTACACGTGTTGTGTGAAATGACCTCTTGTTGTTTAAGGGCAGATATGCTAGAACTACGCGTAGGAGAGAGATGTAGCGTAGCGTAATTACTAATCTATCCTGTGTTATTTTGAAGAACATTGGTGTTTACACCGAAAAAAGAAGAAAAAATAGAAAGAATTGTAGAAGAAGAAGAAGAAGAAAAGGGGTAAGAAAGAAGAGAAAGAGTAAATAAAAAAAAAGTAAATGACACGAAATGCAAAAGAAACAAATCAAAATGGGGCAATAGGAGAGGCCTTCAAGAACACCAAGAGAACGGAAAAAAGAAAAAAGAAAAAAAAGAAAGAAAAGAAAATGTAGCCTCGCAGCGGATCAAGACTACACAAAAGCGGTCTAGACTACACACAAGGCTTTCAGACCACACACAAGAGGTCTGGGCTGCGCATGGGGGTCTCCTCACCAAGACATCGGTAGAGTTAGGCCACACATTTCACAACTCATATCACCGTTATAAGACTTTGAAAAGGTACGGGGATATAAGTTGGCCAAACTTTATAACAAACTCCCAAGTTTTCGTAAAAGTCTCGGTTTGTCGAGATGATTTTGGTAACTTTCCGACAGTAAAGTACGGGACTTTGCTGGCGTTCGTTTTGCCCGCAGCTGGTTTGGTGGAGCCGCCGCGGTCCAGCTGGTGCTCGGGTCTTCGCACAGCTGGCTCCCATCGCGGCGCAGCTGGAAATATCGGAATCAAGAGGCTGGAACAATTAGACTAACATAATGGTACAAACAGTATGGTGTAACGGGCACTCGGTGGGGGTATAGTTTTTGCCTCACTGTAAGCAGTTCACCACAAAAGGGCCATTATCCTCATTGTTCCTGGCATCTCATTATCATCGTCATCATCATCATCAACATTCTCCTCCTCCTCCTCCTCCTCTTCCTCCTCCTCCTCCTCCTCCATCTCCTCCTCCTCCTCCATCTCCTCCTCCTCCTCCATCTCCTCCTCCTCCTCCTCCTCCTCCTCCTCCTCCTCCTCCTCCTCCTCCTCCTCCTCCTCCTCCATATCCTCCTCCTCCTCCATCTCCTCCTCCTCCTCCATATCCTCCTCCTCCTCCTCCATCTCCTCCTCCTCCTCCTTCTCCTCCTTCTCATCGTTACCTCCTTCTCTTCTTAAAATTAAGCTTAAAATTAGTGCAATTACAAATCAGTTCTAAAATAAATAATGATAGGTAATGATAAGTAAATACATCAATAAACGATGATTCTCAATTGGGAATAGTTAAAAAAAAGTAAAAATAGGCCTATGATAATTAGTCAAAACAAATGCAAATATAGATCTAAAGATAAGTCGAGACTAAGTGGAAATAGGAGTGACAATAGGCCTACACTTGAGTTGAGAATAAATGAAAATCGGTGTGATAATAAGCCTACAATAAGATGGTAATGATTGAAAACGGGAGTAAAGGATAGGCCTAAAATGGATAGATGTATCCATGAGCTGGATGTCAGGGTCAATAAACAAGATATTATCATGTGTTGAAAGAGGATGCACGCCTGTTGCAGGAAGGTCAATATGCAACTCAGAGTATCCGCGGAATATTGACCACTAAGACAACGAGACGTGCCCTTGTATCGACGCTTTCAACGGAGGCCGCGGGTGTAGATCCGTGCATGATAAAAGGTCAGCACACACACACACACACACACACACACACACACACACACACACACACACACACACACACACACACACACACACACACACACACACACACACACACATCCATACACCTCTTGCAGGTCAGGCCGCGTCTCCAGGTCATTCAAGCATCAACACGACCTGCCTGCCTTTTAGGAAAAGAAGAAAAAAAAAAAAAAAAAAAATGAAGCAATAAAACTAGCAAGATGAAAAAGGCCACGGTGTCGCCAGCAACATCAAGCATGCAACCCGCGTGAGCGCACGTCTACATCTGCAACTGTACTTTATAGGCGATGTCGAAGTGCAGGACATGTCACATCCAATGTCCGCTGCAGGCCGTCGTCGTGCAGGCTGGTCACGTCATGATCATTAGCGACCGCTGCTGTATGATGCAGCAGCGCCGCCCGATCTTTTCCATACACAATATTTGCCCGGGATTTGCATGGCGATCCTGCACGCCCCCGCCGCGGCCACGGAGCAGTCAACGCCCGGCGGAGGGTGGTTATGGTGGTCGTGGTGGCTGCCTGGCTGCATGGAGAGCTCGCGGTGATTATGGTGACCTCGGGAGGAGGCTATGGTGCCTATGGTAATGGTGGTTGTCAGGCGCGTCCACATCTGACAGCGCCGCTCCTGCCGCCTACAATTACGTGTCCTGCGAAACCGCTCCCTGGGACTGGCGGCGCCGCAACGAGCCTGCGGAGCCGCCGGAACTACGAGGCGGACGCGCCGGGGAGGGAAGGGGAGGGAGGAGGGGAGGGAAGGGGAGGGAAGGGGAGGGAGGAGGGGAGGGAAGGATGGAAGGAGGGAGGAGAGAAGGAGGGGATAGAGGAGAGAAGGGGAGGAGAATGAAGTGGAGGAGAGAAATGGAAAAGGTGGAAGGGATGGATGTAGGAGAGAAGGTAGAAGAAGGCAGGAGAAGGGGCAATGGATGAACTGAAGAAGAAGGGATAAAGAAGGAAAAAAAAGATCGGAGAGAAAGAGGACATGGAGGAATTATAATGGGAACGAAGAAAGAAGAAAAATGGGTTCAAGAATAGCAAGACTATAAAGAAAAAAAAAGAAGAAAAAAATATGAGAAAAAAGGAGAAATAAAAGAACACGGAGGAAGAGAAAGAAAGCAAAGAAAAAAAATGATAAAAAAAAGAAAAAGAAAAAAGAAAAAGCTGACAAAACAAAAACAAAAACAAAACAAAAAACGAAGCTATAAAAAAAAAAATAAAATAAAATCACAAGCGTACTACCCATTCTCCTCCCAGCCCCCTACCCTCCTCACCCCTCCCCCCCTCAAAAAAAAAAAAAAGTTACAAATAACACTTATTTCATTAAGAGAGCAAGATATTAGCTAGTGAAAATACGTCATTGTTATGCCGGTAATGCCTCTCTTCCGCTACGTGTATTCTTGTGTCTTGAGTGTAATTCGTTCTACTGTTCATCAATATGTTCTCGAGTTCTTTGTCAGTATGAAAGCGAGAGAAAAAAAAAATCGTTATGTGTTCTGAAGTGGTGATGGTGGTGGTGATGATGATGATGATGATGGATATATCAGGTGGTGGTGATGGTGATAAAGGGATGGTGTTGTTTGTGTTGTTGGTGGGGATGGCATTAACACTATACAAATAACGGTGACAAAAATAACGAAAATTATTGTGATAGTGACAAGGAGAACGATTATGACAATAAAAAACAATGATTTTGATGATGATGATAAAGATAGTAGGGATAATGATAACGATAATCACGATGATAATGATAATAATGATGATAAAGTAATAATAATAGTGATAGTGTTACTACTTATGATGGTGATAATGATATTGATGTTAATGATAATGATGATGATTACAATAATGATAATAAGATTATGATAATAATGATGATAACGTTAAAATTATAAATACGATGATAGCAAATTGTTGATAGGGATGATAATAACAATTATTATGATTATAGTAAAAGTAAAAATGAAAATAATAATAATGATAATAATGATACAATCATAATAATAAGGGTCTGTCTGTCCGGCTGTGCCAAGCATACAGACACAGACAGCCAAGCAAGACAGACAGACAGTCAGGCTAGGCAAGGCGCGGCCGGGCAGACATGCATACAGACATTCATACAGACAGACAGCCAGGCAAGGCGATGCACGGCCGGGCAGACATCCATACAGACAGACAGACAGACAGACAGACAGCCAGGCAAGGCGACGCACGGCCGGGCAGACATCCATACAGACAGACAGACAGACAGACAGCCAGGCAAGGCGACGCACGGCCGGGCAGACATCCATACAGACAGACAGACAGACAGACAGCCAGGCAAGGCGACGCACGGCCGGGCAGACATCCATACAGACAGACAGACAGCAAGGCAAGGCGACGCACGGGCGGGCAGACGAGCCTTCATTATTACGGCCAATTAGCGTGAGTGTTGTGGACGGCGGCGGCGAGAAGGCCGGTCAGGTGTTGCAGTGGCGCCGTCGCTGTTGCACTCTAAATGCTGACCCTGATTGAGCAGCAACGTGATTGAATACCTTGTTTGCTTGTCCGCCGGTGTCGCCTCGGTGTGGGTAGGGGGAGAGGGGGATGGAAAGGAGGGGGGGGGGAGGGGGATGGAAGGGAGGGGGGGTGGAGAGGGGGGTGGAAGGGAGGGGGGGGTGGAGAGGAAATTTGGAAGGGGGGTGCGGGGTCGGGGGTGGGAGGGAGGGTGGGTGGGAGGTGGAAGGTGCTGGATACTTCAGCTCTTCTTCTCCCCCCACCTTTCCCTTCCTCCTCCCCTCCCTTCCCCCCGTCAACATCTTCACACGCGTATCACGTTCGGGTTTTGTGTCTCGGATCGTCCTCTCGTTTCTTTGTCTTCTTTGCGTCTGTCTCTCTCTCTCTGTCTCTGTCTCTCTCTCTCTCTCTCTCTCTCTCTCTCTCTCTCTCTCTCTCTCTCTCTCTCTCTCTCTCTCTCTCTCTCTCTCTCTCTCTCTCTCTCTCTCTCTCTCTCTCTCTCTCTCTCTCTCTCTCTCTCTCTCCCTCCCTCCCTCCCTCCCTCCCTCTCTCTCTCTCTCTCTCTCTCTCTCTCTCTCTCTCTCTCTCTCTCCCTCCCCCTCTCTCTCTCTCTCTCTCTCTCTCTCTCTCTCTCTCTCTCTCTCTCTCCCCTCCCTCTCTCTCTCTCTCTCTCTCTCTCTCTCTCTCTCTCTCTCTCTCTCTCTCTCTCTCTCTCTCTCTCTCTCTCTCTCTCTCTCTCTCTCTCTCTCTCTCTCTCTCTCTCTCTCTCTCTCTCTCTCTCTCTCTCTCTCTCTCTCCCTCCCTCCCCCTCCCTCTCTCTCTCTCTCTCTCTCTCTCTCTCTCTCTCTCTCTCTCTCTCTCTCTCTCTCTCTCTCTCTCTCTCTCTCCCTCCCTCCCCTCTCTCTCTCTCTCTCTCTCTCTCTCTCTCTCTCTCTCTCTCTCTCTCTCTCTCTCTCTCTCTCTCTCTCTCTCTCTCTCTCTCTCTCTCTCTCTCTCTCTCTCTCTCTCTCTCTCTCTCTCTCTCTCTCTCTCTCTCTCTCTCTCTCTCTCTCTCTCTCTCTCTCCCTCCCTCTCTCTCTCTCCCTCTCTCTCTCTCTCTCTCTCTCTCTCTCTCTCTCTCTCTCTCTCTCTCTCTCTCTCTCTCTCTCTCTCTCTCTCTCTCTCTCTCTCTCTCTCTCTCTCTCTCTCTCTCTCTCTCTCTCATCTTCACCTTTCCTCATCACCCTACTATACATCCCTCCTTCAATATCACAACACATCCTGCGATATCTTCCAATATGTGTACACTTCTTATCACATATTTAGACAAGATGGACATGTAAACAACCAATATATCACAAGTGAATTCAAACTCTGATTGGTCGAGACAGGAAGATGAATTAGGTAGTATGTGCATGTTGACACAGATCCCTGAATGGACAGATATACAGCCAGTCTAAAGCGTATCCAAACACTGTAAAAATGCACTTGTTTTAATGCGTTCACACCCCGTGTTGCATGTTCCTGAGTACGGCGAACAGTTGAACATACACGTATTGAACAATGGAATAGCTATAAACCTAAAGTTCTAGAACTTAGTAAGGAGCGTTAACCTAAAAAAAAAAAAAAAAAAAAAAAAAATATATATATATATATATATATATATATATATATATATATATATATATATATATATATATATATATATATATATGATTCCTCTTGTTCATCATTCTGTTCATCCTCACATAAAACCCTTGCTTTTATGAGTAACCATGTGGATAATGAACAGGTGTTTTAGCACCTGCTCACCTCATCTTGGGTGATGGTGGCATATTCGCTCCCTCCTACCCTCATCTGCTCGTTATTCCGCCTCTGCCTCCTTGCCAGCCAATCTATTTTATTAACAATGAACTTATAAACACATTCGTTATTGGCAGTGTATTCCTTGGGAGGATACTGCCAGTCTCTCTTTCTTTCTTTTCTTCTTTTGAACTATAATTTCCACTCTCTTAAAGTCTGTCTTGCTGTGTCTTCTTTTTTTTTTTTCTCCTTTCTCTTTCTCTTTCTCTCTCTCTCTCTCTCTCTCTCTCTCTCTCTCTCTCTCTCTCTCTCTCTCTCTCTGTCTCTGTCTGTCTCTTTCTCTTTCTCTCTCTCTCTCTTTCACTCTCTCTCTCTCATTCTCTCTCTCTCTCTCTCTCTCTCTCTCTCTCTCTCTCTCTCTCTCTCTCTCTCTCTCTCTCTCTCTCTCTCTCTCTCTCTCTCTCTCTCTCTCTCTCTCTCTCTCCTCTCTCCCTCCCTCCCTCCCTCCCTCCCTCTCTCCCTCCCTTCCTCCTTCCCTCCCTCCTTCCCTCTCTCCCTTCCACCTCCTTATCCCCTCTTCGTCAGTCTCTCCTACACATGCAAGCATGCAAATATGCACAAACAAACTCTCAAGGAATCATGCATGTTGTTCTCGCAGGAGGAAAGTGTAATAGCTAGTAATGAGACTGATGTGCTAGAGGCATTCATTATATTAATATGAATTGCATATTAACCTGATGGACATTAAACAAGTTTTATTAAGAATGTAGTTTAGATTACAGCTCATCA
>BOPN01000635.1:302432-304932 GCA_017312705.2 Penaeus japonicus
CGATCCTCGCTTCTGGTGCCGATTGCCGTTTCGAATTCTCGGAAGTGAGATCGAAAACCTTATATTTTTTTATTTATTTCTCTCTCTCTCTCTTTTTCTTTATCTATTCATCTATTTGTGTACGCGGGATTTCTCTTTCTTTGTGTGTGATTAGGGGGGGGGGTGTATGTGGGAGAAGATGGGGTTTTATTTATCATTTTGCCTCTCAAATTTATCAAAGTTTCATGTATCATTTTGCCTCTCAACATTCAGCACATTTAGCGTAGGGATCGCCGCTTTATCTCTGTTTCTTGTAGTCTGTCTGTCTATGTTTCATTCTTAACTTTCTATCAGATATATAATCTCATTTCTCACGTGGCTATGATTGACTTTAATAAATAATATTCACCATAAGTATACAAAAGCTCGAGACTTCAAATCACTATTTGGTGATAACAATGATTCTCTCTTATTTACTATCATGAAACGGTCATTAACCCACACATTATTCTCGTAGATAACATTAATTTATCAGTGAATTGTTATCATTGCTATCATTAAAGACAGCAACAGAAATAACGATCAGAATATTATTTTGGGAGATAAGAGATATCAGTCTGGATCTTTCAAGGGATATAATATATTAACGAAGTATGGAAGTGAATATTATTATCTAAGAATTATTAGAGATCTGTTCGATTATCAAAGCCATGTAGTTGATATGCTGTACTGATTTTGCAAATGATAAGATTGCATGTTTTTGTTACACGAATGGAGGAATGGATATATGTGATATGGTATCAGTAATGATATTAGATCAAGGTTGAATGTGCATTTCGTAAATATAAAATTTTATTTATTCTGATTGCTGTTTTACCCTTTTGGTTATCTTGTAATAGTGTTATTATTGTTATTGTATTGTTCATAAGAAAATCTCAAACACACACACACAAACAAACATGCACACCCAAGCACACACATAAACACACGCATGCAAACATACAAATACACACACACACACACACACACACACACACACACACACACCCATATACAAAACAAACACACAATAAGACAATATCCTTAACAATTCGAATTTTAAATCACCTCTTTTCGCTCCTGATCACACGCTGAAAAAACAACAACAACAACAAAAGCAAAAAAAAAACAAAAAAAAAAAACACGATACAATATCCTTAGTGTTTACCAAAGTGTTTACGAATCGCGTGTGCAGGGATACCCCCTACCCCCCTCCCCAACCCCCAACCCCTATGGAATAATCCCTGCGATGCCCGTTTACCACTATTTTCTCCCCCGAAACGTTTACAGAGAGTTATCCTGCAAAGTCATCCCTTGTCATCCTAAGTTATCGCTTTGTTCGGGTTTCTACTAATCATTCTCCTTTTATTTTGTTTGTTCTCTTCTTCTTGTTCGATGTTATTGGATTCGTTATGCCTTATTTATCCACTCTCCTTTTTTTTCTTCGACTTTATTTCTCTTTTATTATTTTGCTTTTCCTGATTTTTTTTGATTTTTTTTTAAATTCTC
Source organism: Penaeus japonicus (assembly GCA_017312705.2). Taxonomy (NCBI): domain Eukaryota; kingdom Metazoa; phylum Arthropoda; class Malacostraca; order Decapoda; family Penaeidae; genus Penaeus; species Penaeus japonicus. Next base: position 303,960 of record BOPN01000635.1, read on the forward strand.
ATTAATCTCTTGTCTTCATCTATTCTTCTTGAATTGTCTTTCTTCCTTTTTTCATTCCTCTGTTTCCTCTCCCTCTTTCCATGTATAATTCCTCCTTATCCTCTTCTATTTTTTCTTCCTCGTCTTCCTCATCCTCTTCATATTTCCTTCATCTCCTTCTCTAAACATCCTTCCTCTTCATTTCTCCCTTCCCCTTTTCCCCTCTTTTCCTTTATAACCCCTACATCTCCTTCTTTCCTCTTTACCTCCCTTCATCCCCCTCTTCTCTATCCTTCCCTCTCCTCTCGACCCCCATCATCCCGCTATCCCCTCTTACCCCTCCCCCTCTTTCCTCTCTTCCCCTTCCATCTCCGTCTCTCTCCCTCTCTCTCTCTCTCTCCCACGCCCAGCCTCAGGACCTCATATTATCCACGCTTCGTATGTACTTGAAGTCCCGCGTGTGTGAATGTTTGTCATCGAAGAGAGGGAGAGAGAGGAAGGGGAGAGAAAAAAGGGGAGGAGGAGGGAGGGAGAAAGGGGGGGGGGGAAAGAGGGGAGAGGAGAAGGAGAAGAAGGGGAGATGAGAGAGGTGAGCAGGAAGAAGTAAGTGGGGAAGAAGAGGTAGAGGTAGAGGTGGAGAAGGAAGGATGTAAAGGGAAATGTCCTTCCTTTCTCAAATCGATTTTTTTAAAAGCGAAGGGAAATGGATAGGAGTTGAAGAAGGGATATAAAGAGGGACCTATTTCCCCCCCCCCCTTTTTTTTCCCCCATCTCGCTCTTACTTCCTCCTTCCCCTCTTCCGTCTTCCTCCTCTTCTAACTCCCCACTTCCAAGAAAGAAGAAAATAAGACAAGTAGTCTCTACCTCCCCATTCCCCACTTTCTTCTTTTTCCCCTCTTCCCCCCCCGTTTCCCCCCTCGCAGACACCCCCTCCCCCCCCCCCCCCCCCCCCCCCCCCCCCCCCCCCCCCCCCCCCCCCCCCCCCCCCCCCCCC
>BOPN01000635.1:309932-312432 GCA_017312705.2 Penaeus japonicus
TTTCATTCCTCTCTTTATTTCTCTATTTATCCATCTATTCTCTCTCTAGATTCTCCTAACAGCATCTCAACCTTTCAGTCTGTCAGTCTATTCCTCCCTCACTATTCCATGATCTATCGACCCGTCTATCTGCTTTCCATTCGTTCTCTGGACGGAAACACAACGCAAGTTAATACTCGCAGGACATGTCAGACCACGATCAGCGCTGACATGACTCGAATTGCTGACGTGCTGACGGACTCCAGCGTGTATGTGTGTTTATAAGTTTGTTTTGTCTTTGGTGTTGCTTTCTTGATCATGGTGATTGATTCGTTGTTGTTGTTTTTCTTCTTCTTCTTTGGGGGGGTTTCGATGGTGTTGTTTGTTTGTTTGTTTGTTTGTTTGTTTGTTTGTGTTTTAATGCTGTTCTTGTTTTCGTGATTGGTTTATTGGTATTATTATTATCACTGTTGTTGCTGTTGTTAGTATTATCATTGTCATTATGATTAAGATTTATCATTATTAATGATAATAATAATAATAATAACAATAATAATAATAATAATAATATTATTATTATTATCATTATCATTATTATTATCATTATTATTATTATTATTATTGTTATTATTATTATTATTATTATTATTATTATTATCATAATTGTTATCATTATCATTTTTATTATCATTATCATTATCATTAACATTTTATTGTTATAATTATCAATATCATCATCACTGTTATTACCATTATCATTATTATTGTTATTAATATTATCATCCTCATTATCATTAATATCATTTTTATAATCATTATCCTTCTAATTATCAATATCATCATTATTTACAAAACACACATAGAAAAACGTTAACACAAACATCTCTGACCAAACGCACATACGAGGACACACAAAGTAACAATTCTGAAACGTTTCCCGATAGCGAATGACGTAATCCTTCATTTTACGTTTTTAAGTCCCTGCGTTACAACACGAATCCGGGAAATTCGTTACATTCGAAAATGCAAGTGTCATTTGACGCACGAATGAGTCATGTTTGGAAGTGAATAGGTGTTTTTTTTTTTTTTTTTTTTTTTTTTTTTTTTTTTTTTTTTTTTTATTCGCTGTTTTTTAACATGTGTGCTTGTGTTTGTTTCTTGTTGGGATTAGTGTTGTATGATTTATGATTATTCATTTGCAGTTTTTATTGTTTTACTGATGTTTTTTTTTGTTTAATGTTAATGGTCTGCTTTTGTATTCAATACCTATCTTCATTAATCATTCTCACATGATCTCTCTGCGTTATATATCTATTTCTGTCTATTGGTCTTGTTTTTGCCACTATCCTCTTGCCTTTTTTATTTTATTTTTTTTTTTTTTTTACGCATTTATGTATATTAGCCATTTTATTCCCTTTTTTCTTGTTTATTTATTTAATCTATGTAACATGAAGACTTTTTTTTTCTTTGATTTTTCTTCTTATTTTTTGCTGTATCAACTTGTTTTTCCTCCTTTCCCCTCCTCCCTTCCTCCCTCCCCCTCCCCCCATACCAGTCGTCATCTCTCGCTTCTTGCTTTCCATCTACCTTCCATCCCACTTAAGCCTCCATCTCTCTCCCCTCCCTCCCCCCTATCCCCCTTTCTTTTTTTTTCTCTATGCCCCCCCCTCCATTCCCCCTCTCCCCCTTCCCTTCTCTCCCCCCCCCCTTCTCCCTCCCAAGGCTGAGGTTGACGAAGCAAGGAAGGGTGACTGCAGCTGACTGGGCCGCTTCCTCGCTGATTAATTGCCAGACTTGTCACAATCAGTCATGTGTCAATGAGCTCTATCCCTCCTCTTCTGCCTCTTACCCCCTCCCCCTCCTCCTCCGTCTCTCCCTCTCCCGTACCTCTCTCCTCTTTCCCTCATCTCTCTCCCCCCCCCACCCACCCCATCGCCCTCTCTCCCTGTACCCCGTCTCTTTTCCTCTTCTTCTCCCTTCCTTTTTCCCTCCCTCTCTACTCCCACCCTCCCTCCCTCCACTCCTCCTCCTCCCCTTTCTCCCACCCATCTACCCTTCACTTCCTCCGCCCTCCCTACCCCCCACCATTTTCCATTTTTGCTTAGTTTTTCTTCAGATTTTTGTCCTATTTTTTTTGATATTTCCAAAATTGATTTCGGGTGTTCGATCATCCGTTTTTTGACTTTCGTCTTCTTTATCCTCTTCTTTCTCTACTTTTGAATTGATATTAATCTTCTCGGTTGGGAGTCTGTTCTGGGAACGAGTTAATTATGAAATGTCACCCCCTCACTCTCCCTCCCTCCCTCCCTCCCTCTCTATCTATCTCGCTCTCTCTCTCTCTCTCTCTCTCTCTCTCTCTCTCTCTCTCTCTTTCTCTCTCTCTCTCTCTCTCTCTCTCTCTCTCTCTCTTTCTCTCTTTCTTTCTCTCTCTCCCTCCCTCCCTCCCTCCCCCTCTCTCTCCTCTCTCTCTCTCTGTCTCTCTCTCTCTCTCTCTCTCTCTCTCTCTCTCTCTCTCTCTCTC
>BOPN01000635.1:332432-334932 GCA_017312705.2 Penaeus japonicus
TCCGAGCGTGAGGGAGCTAAAGTGTGATGAAGCACCGTGAGTGTATTGGGCAGAACAGCGTGTGAGGAGTGTGAGTAATCTCGATTCATTCATCGAAGAAAGCCAGATTGTGACGTCACACCAAGAACGTACCCGAGTGACAAATCTCTTCTCCTAAGACCAGAAAAATCGGACAAAAGGTATCGGATAAGGTCTTCACAACCTCCGGCACTAAACTACGACAACACCAAACCCGACCAACCATCGAAACAGAAGAGCATCGCCGAGTGTACCCGCGATGACGCAATGTTTACGTCCGACATGTGGCAACGTCGCCAGCGTATTGGCGCGAAATGAATAATGGATCAGGTGATGTCGCGTAAAGTCTCGACGGAGGCATGGGGTGCATGAAAGTCCCGGCTCGGCATCGCTCCATTGCGCATTCCCGCTGTCACTCGCGCTTTTAATCTAAAGCTGTGTAACTTTCTGCTTGGGAGGGGGAGAAGGAGGAGGAAGGGAAAGGGGAAAGGGGAGGGGGGCAAGGGGGAAGGGGGGGAACTTTGCATGAATAATAGATCCCCGACGGACGCCATGATTGAAAGGGATTAGAAACAAACGGGAAATGATGACAGAGGAAATGGGTACAAGACTGGACTTCCAGAGCTTATTTTGATCAGGAGAGAAGACTTGCTTGCTTGCTTCTTGATTCCTTTTCTTTTTTTTCTTAACGAGGAAGCTGTTGACTCAGCGCCATTAATTCCGCATGCCATTTCCCTTGGTTCTATAGCCGGGTCTGGACGCGGCCTGGATGCCAAAGGATCGTCATCTCGCGCGCCCTGAGAGACTGGGCTGGAACGTCCCTGCTTATTGGAGTCTCTCGCTCACTCGACCAGCTGGAGCGACTTTGCACTTGCCCTTTTGAACTTTTGGGGGGAAGTTCGTGTCTTTTTACCTTATTTTCTCGTGTTTTTTTTGTCTAATGATTTCCTTTTATTGGTGTCATTAGATTAGTTCCCTTTTCTCGCATTTGGTAACGGGAAAAGGAAGCTACCAGTATTAACCTCTTGATTACCAGCGAAACAGGAGGTATATAAATAATAACCTCAATTAACCAAAACCTATGGAGAGATCGTTTTCCTAACAATCACCCCCCCCCCCCCTCAAAAAGAGAGAAAAAAAAAATCCCAAAGATCGCCACCTAAAAAAAAAACAGAAAAAAAAGAAAAAGAAAGAGCGTGACACAGACAAACAAAAACAGAGCCAGGAAGTGAGAGCTGCACCGTCGCCACGACCCCATCCGCCTAACTCACTTTATGTCCGTCGAGCGTGTACTGAAGTGATTGTGGGCCTCGAGTCTCCCAGCTGGTCTCCCGCTCGGCTACCGCGCTCCTCGCTCGCTCTGCCTTACCCCGTTCGCTCGCTCGCCTCTCTCCCTCGGCCCTTTTGTTTCGTTTGCGCCGACGGATATTTCTCTGTCACTACTACTCCTACTACTACAGCCGCTACTGCTGTTACTACTACTGCTGCTACTACGACTGCTACTACTACTACTGCGGCCACAACTGACACTACTGCTCCTACTACTATTACTGCCACTACTGCTGCTGCTACTACTACTACTACTACTACTACTACTACTACTACTACTACTACTACTACTACTACTACTACTACTACTACTACTACTACTACTATTACTGCTACCACTACCATCTTATTATTGCTGCTGCATATTATTACTATTACGAATATCAGCTGAAATTCTTTCTTTATTTCTTTTTTCGCCTTTTTTTCACCATTCTTTTCTTACCCTTCATTCTCTCCTTCTTCTCCCACTCTTCCTTTCCTTTTTTCTCTCCCTTCCATTCTCTCTTTTTTTTCCTCCAATCCTCTCTCTCTCCTTTTCTCTTCCATCTCTCTCTCCTTCATTTTTCTCTGCTTCTCATGTTCCCTCATTTTCCCTCTCTCTCTCTCTCTCTCTCTCTCTCTCTTTTCCTGACTCGTGTTCGTGCTTTCCTCGGTGTTATGTTTGGCTGATACGTGTTTCGCTTTCCTCTCTGGTCTTCCCCCCTCCCCCCTTTCCCCTTCACATCCAATTTCCACTCTTTTCCCTTCCCGTTTCACTTTTCTTTCTCCTTTCCCTTTTTCCCACCCCTTCTCTCCCTCTCCTGTGCCCTCCTTCCCTCCATCATCCACTCCCTCCTCTTCTCTTCCTCCCTTCTACCACCTTTCCTTCCCTCCTCTCCTGTCTCATTCACTCCCCCTAGCTTCCCTTCTTTTCCCTCCTCTCGTTTCTTTCTCCTTCTCTTTACCTTCCTTCATCCCTTCCCTACTGCCCTTTCCTCCTCCCCTATCTCATTCCTTCCCTCTTTCCTTCCTTTCTCTTCCTTTCCCCTCCTCCTTCCTTCCTTTCCATCCTCCCCTTTCATATCATTCCTTCCTCCCTCCTTCCCCCTTCCCTTCCTCCCTCCTTTCCCCTTCCCTTCCTCCCTCCTTTTCCCCTCCCTTCCTCCCTCCTTCC
>BOPN01000635.1:347432-349932 GCA_017312705.2 Penaeus japonicus
AGCCTGTAATACGTCTATCCTTTAACACATCCACATACAACACATCCTTTAACCGTCTATCCTTTAACATCCACATACAACATCCTTTAACACGTCCTATCCTTTAACACATCCTCATACAACATCCTCTAACACGTCTATCCTTTAACACATCCTCATACAACATTTTTTTTAACGCGTCTATCCTTTAACACATCCACATGCAACATCCTTTAACACGTCTATCCTTTAACACATCCACATACAACATCCTCTAACACGCCTATCCTTTAATACATCCACATACAACATCCTTTAACACGTCTATCCTTTAACGCATCCACATACAACATCCTTTAACACGTCTATCCTTTAACGCATCCACATACAACATCCTTTAACACGTCTATCCTTTAACACATCCACATACAACATCCTTTAACACGTCTATCCTTTAACACATCCACATACAACATCCTCTAACACGCTTATCCTTTAACACATCCACATACAACATCCTTTAACACGTCTATCCTTTAATACATCCACATGCAACATCCTTTAACGCGTCTATCCTTTAACACATCCACATACAACATCCTTTAACGCGTCTATCCTTTAACACATCCACATGCAACATCCTTTAACGCGTCTATCCTTTAACACATCCACATACAACATCCTTTAACGCGTCTATCCTTTAACACATCCACATGCAACAGCCTGTAATACGTCTATCCTTTAACACATCCACATGCAACATCCTTTAACGCGTCTATCCTTTAACACATCCACATACAACATCCTTTAACGCGTCTATCCTTCAATACATCCACATACAACAGCCTGTAATACGTCTATCCTTTAACACATCCACATACAACATCCTCCAACGCGTCTATCCTTTAACACATCCACATACAACATCCTTTAACACGCCTATCCTTTAACACATCCACATACAACATCCTCTAACACGTCTATCCTCTATTCCACCCTACACATTCGCACCTTTCCCGAACCGAGGCTGAAACTCCAACCCAAGCGGCTTAATTGTCTTGCCTAAACCCCCCCCCCCCCACCTACACTGACATATCCACATATCTAATCCATTTGATCAAGGCTTATCCCATCTGGAAATCACCTACTCCTTTATCCTTATCCCACCTGACACATACCTACCTCATAGAACACAAGCTTACCTCATATGACATATACCTACCTCATATAAGACCCATACCTCATATGACACATACCTCATAAGATACATACCTTCCTCATTCGACACATACCTATCTCATATAAGACACGTACCTCATATGACACATACCTTCCTCATATGACACATACCTTCCTCATATGACACATATTTTCTTCATATGACACACCTTCCTTTCCGACTATCCCTATCTCCTTATTCCAATTGACACACCTACCCAACCCATGCCCCCTCTGACACCCCCACGACTTTCTTTCCCATATCTTCCCTGACACATACTTATCCCTCGAGCCCCTCCCCCTCCCTCCCACCCACGACCCCCCTACCCCGCTTTGCTCCTCCCCTTTCCCTCTCTTCCCTTCCCTTCCTTCCTTCCCTTCCAGCCCTTCTTCCCACCGCGCCCTTCCTCTTCTCCAGGAAAGGTACAAGGGCAAGGCATTGAAAGATAGAGAAGGGGTCGGTCCACCGCTCCACCACCGCCGCTCCACCGCCGCCGCCGCCGCCGCCGCCCCCGCTCCACCCACGGGAGCATTCCAAAGGAGCCGGGGGCCGCTGCCGCTACGACCCCACACTCGTCACACGAGGTCTCCGGGGTCACCCCCTCCCCCCTCCCCCTCTACCCCCTGCCGGCCCCTGCCACACGTACCCTGCCTACCTGCAACACCCTGCTACCCGTACCCTGCCCTCGCCCCCCTGCCACTTGTACCTATCTGCCTGCCCCATTTCACTCGTCCCCTGCATGGAGTGTGCCCCTGCCACCCCTTGCTACTTACGATTTTGGATTTCTTGCTCCTATTTTTCTCTACCTGCCCCTGTTACTTATCCCTGTCATTACTATTTAAAGCTACTCCCTCTCTTGATTGTCTTTCCCTGTTGTTTAACCCTGCCGTTCCTGCCCCTGCACCGCGTGATCCACATGCCTCGACCGCTGTTAATTTGTAAGTCTCTCCCCTGTAACATTGTTTTTGTGTGTCTGTCCCTGTCACTCATTCCCTACCTTACTTTTCCTACCGCTCTTCGCCTCTGCTTGCTTGTGTCACTCACACCTAGTCAATCAATCACTCACAGCCTCTCATCTCTTTTTCTGCTCCTGTAACTAGCCTCCCTATCTGCCTCTGCCAATCGGCATTTGTAATCCAGTCATAAACTTCCCCAGTCAATCCCCATTCACTTTTATCCAGTCTTAAGAAGCCTGTGACAGTCACCTTATATACAAACCTCCTTTAGCGTAAGTATTTCTACCTCGTTGTATTATTATAACGAACGCGGTGATGCCACGGTTGATGAAAAGTCCTTAATACT
>BOPN01000635.1:362432-364932 GCA_017312705.2 Penaeus japonicus
TTGCTATTGTTAGTATTATTACTATGTTCATAGTTGTAATGGTAATGATAAGAATAGTAATTATAATGATTATAATGTTAATATCAATGTTGATAATAGTAAAGTAGGGAAAAAATAACGATAACCATATGAAAGATGAAAATAGTAAGGATGACACATAACAGAGTGACACCACTATTTCCCACGAAAAATTCAGTATATAAATAAACAAATTGCGATTACCGGAAGGTGCGGAGGGGAGTAGTAAGGTTGAAGCGAGAAAGAGAGAGAGAGAGAGAGAAAGAGAGAGAGAGAGATTGAGAGAGAGAGAGAGAGAGAGAGAGAGAGAGAGAGAGAGAGAGAGAGAGAGAGAGAGAGAGAGAGAGAGAGAGAGAGAGAGAGAGAAAGAGAGAGAGAAAGAGAGAGAGAGAGAGAGAGAGAGAGAGAAAGAGAGAGAGAAAGAGAGAGAGAGAGAGAGAGAGAGAGAGAGAGAGAGAGAGAGAGAGAGAGAGAGAGAGAGAGAGAGAGAGAGAGAGAGAGAGAGAGAGAGAGAGAAAGAGAGAGAGAAAGAGAGAGAGAGAGAGAGAGAGAGAGAGAGAGAGAGAGAGAGAGAGAGAGAGAGAGAGAGAAAGAGAGAGAGAGAGAGAGAGAGAGAGAGAGAGAGAGAGAGAGAGAGAGAGAGAGAGAGAGAGAGAGAGAGAGAGAAAGAGAGAGAGAGAGAGAGAGAGAGAGAGAGAGAGAGAGAGAGAGAGAGAGAGAGAGAGAGAGAGAGAGAGAGAGAGAGAAAGAGAAGGGAAGAGACACAGACACAAACAGAGGAACGGACAGACAAGCGGCGGCGCCGGTGACAGCGCCGCCCGTTGGCGAGCGCGACGGCTGCGACCCCACTCCCGCAGGGCAACTCGCGGCGTCCCAACAGGTTGCAGGAGCGGGCACCAGCTGTCTCGCGTCTGGCCCGTCCCTCGCTATGCATGCTGAATTATTCATTCATTTGAGGCCTCGCGTGACGTCAGAGGACCAGCACCAAGTGAATGAGCTGCGGACCGGAGGGAGCCGTTGCTGGTGATGCTGTTTCACTACAGTTTGGTGCGTTTCACAAGGTCGGGGCGCGCCCTTCTGATCGCTGCGGGGGTTGGGGCGGGTTAGCGGCTTCCGAGATTAGGAGGAATGTTGTCTTTTGTCTTCTTTTTCTTTCTTCTTTTGGAGGGGTGGGGTTGCTGGGAGGGGGGACGTAAGTAGATGGAGGTTGATATGTGGATAGGGGTGAGGGAAATATTAACGTTAGGGAGACCTATTTCTGGGGTTTGAGTGATGGTGAGAGGACTTCTTCGAGAGGGATGAAGGACCTGTATATACTGTCCTGGTTTTTTGACAGCACGCCGTGTGGTTTTATACTCGACTGCTTCTCCTCTTGCCAGATTTATAAACATTCCTGATTGTTATGTTATTTTGTCAGATTTTAACGAGCAGCAGCACGATGGCCTGCATACAGATTTCGTCCACGGTGATGGCCACGGATCTTGTCGCCGCCGCCGACAGGATCTGCTGAGCAGAGCGGCTTGTTGTCCTTTGGCTCGGGATTTGGGTAGGAGAATGTGTGTGTGTGTGGGGGGGGGGGGGGGGTTAAGCCAGCACTTGGTGCGGGTTCTCTCGCTCGTGTTGCTTTCTGTCTTTTCGTTTCTTAATCCCACTCTTTTTTTCTCTCTCTTATTTTGTTCTCTCTATTTCTCTCTCTCTCTCTCTCTCTCTCTCTCTCTCTCTCTCTCTCTTTTCTCTCTCTCTCTCTCTCTCTCTCTCTCTCTCTCTCTCTCTCTCTCTCTCTCTCTCTCTCTCTCTCTCTCTCTCTCTCTCTCTCTCTCTTCTCTCTCTCTCTCTCTCTCTCTCTCTCTCTTTCTCTCTCTCTCTTTCTCTCTCTCTCTCTCTCTCCCTTTCTCTCTCTCTCTCTCTCTCTCTCTCTCTCTCTCTTTCTCTCTCTCTCTCCCTCTCTCTCTCTCTCGCTCTCTCTCTCTCTCTCTCTCTCTCTCTCTCTCTCTCTCTCTATCTTTCTCTCTCTCTCTCTCTTTCTCTCTCTCTCTCTCTCCTCCTCCTCCTCATCCTCCTTTCTCACTTTCCCCTCACACACACCAGAAAGAACACACACAAAAATACAAGCAAACAAACAAACACACATACACACAAACTGTCCACTGCAGGCTTGCATTGGTTGACATATGCAAAGCAGTAGTTCCAAATATAGCACGTTCCATAAATATCAGCAGGAAAAAAAGGAGATAAAGCAGTCAAAAAGATGTTCATGAAAAGGAAACACTTCACTCAAGAAGAACGCTTATAATAGAGGCTGGATTGCATTAGCTTCAGGAAATGGGTTGAATTGGTTGAACAGCCTCTATGGGACTGCGTGTCTTTTCAATTTTAGGAGAGAGAGAGAGAGAGAGAGAGAGAGAGAGAGAGAGAGAGAGAGAGAGAGAGAGAGAGAGAGAGAGAGAGAGAGAGAGAGAGATAGATAGATAGATAGATAGAT
>BOPN01000635.1:427432-432432 GCA_017312705.2 Penaeus japonicus
GAGGTTTGAGGGAAGGGGGGCGGGAGGGAGGGAGGGAGGGAGAAAGAGAGAGAGGGAGAGAGATAGAGATAGGTAGATAGATAGATAGACAGATAAATAGATAGATAGATAGATAGATAGAGAGAGAGAGAGAGAAAGAGATAGAGAGAGAGAGAATTTATATGAAAAGAGTTCAAATTCAAATACTTTATTCCATAAATTCCAATGTTAGCTTTTTACATAAATTATGAATGTATTGTAAAATAAATCGAAATATTCAGTCATAGGTATACAAATGTAAATGTAAATAGACGGAGAGGTAGATGGAGAGACAGAGCTAACGTGAGCCAAAGCCATAGCGAAACGATTCCCAAAGTGTCTAAGCTTTCCACCTGCTGACATGACCTAAGCCTATGTCCTTGGAAGGCCTACGGCGCCTCCGCTCGCTGACGCCTCCGAGATGATAGATATCCTTACCCCTTGACCCCCTCCCTCCCCACCCCCATCCCTCGACCCTCTCCTGACCCCAAATCCTGCACGTCTTCCTACTTCTCTTTCCCTCTTCTTCTTCTTCTTCCTTCCCTCTCCTCTCCATCTTCCGAGTCATCTTCGTCTTCTCATCATCTTGTTCCTCTTCCTCTCTTCCTCTTACTTTTCTTCTTCCTCCATCCTCTCCTCCCTCTTCACCTCCTCCCTCACCCTATCTCCTCCTTCTCCACCTCCTCCCTCACCCTATCTCCTCCTTCTCAACCTCCTCCCTCAATCTATCCCCCACCTCCTTCCTACGCCCCCACCCTTCTCTTACATCTCCCTCACCTCTCACCCCCCACCCCACCCCCACCCCAACACCTCAAGACCCCCACCCCCTCTCCTACTTCTCCCTCGCTGCTCAAACCTCATAAATTTTCCCGTCGTACGCACACTCTCTCTAAGTCTTATCTCCTTACACCCTCTTCCCTTTCCTCTCTCTATCTTGCCACGTGTTTCGCTCTCTTCTCTATCTCTCCAGAAACCAAATTGGACTTTTTTTTTCTCTCGTTTAGGGTAAGGTCTGTTCATGGAGAGAAGATCTTTAGGTGGTAAGTGGCTCTGTCTCTGTTATACTTAGGCCTATACGTACATATGGAAGTATATACATATATACATATATACATATATATATATATATATATATATATATATACATATATATATATATATATATATATATATATATATATATATATATATAAACACACATTCTTACTTACATGCAGAACACACGTACACACAGCATACACACACACACACACACACACACACACACACACACATATATATATATATATATATATATATATGTATATATATATATATAAATATATATATATATATACATATATATATATATATATATATATATATATATATATATATATATATATATATATATACATACATACATACACACACACACACACACACACATATATATATACACACACACATAAATATACACACACACACACAATTAAAAGCTGCAGACGATGCAATAGATAACATACAACCCCATCCCCCTCCAACCCAACCCCAAACACCCCCTCCCCCTCCCCCACCCCACATCCCCCTCCCCCCCCCACACCCCACACCCCTCCCCCCTCCCTACACACACACGCAGACAGACCCAGACACACCCGAAGACACCCAAGCGGCAGTTCTCATGCCAAAAAATCCCTCTCAAAAACGAGCCCGAAACTCGCTGACTCGTCCCCGCGAGGAGAACCCACACAGTCGGGTATTACGTGATGGGAGACACCGCTATAAACCTGAGAGTTATGGGGTTCGCTCCACAATTATAACTTTACTGTCTTTTTCGTCCGGCCGATGGACTCAGCTCCTATTGGTGATCGACTCATTTCTAAGTTTCTTTTTTTTTTTTCTTTCGTTCTTTTTTTTTTTCTTTTTTAGAGGGGGGGGGTTGGGGGTTGGTAAGAGCTGTTGGGGAGGAGGGGGAGGGGGGGGAGGGGAAGGGGGATGGGGAGAGTGGAGGGTAGGAGGGGGGGAAGGTAGGACAATTCTGACAGCCATATATATATACTTCTTTTTCTTTCTTCTCTTTCTTTCTTTTGGCTTCTCTTTCTTTTCGGTTCAAATAACTAACCGATTTGTTTTTTTTTCTTCTTCTTCTCTTCATCTTCTTTCTTTCTTTCTTTCTTTCTTTCTTGTTCCTTTTTATCCGCCAATAATCATGTCAGATTCTTGTGTCAAAATTTTGTGTCAGATTTTTAGTAATCCAAACCTTTCATTTCTCGTTTAAGTTGTTTGTAAAAAGAGGCAGATGAAGAATAAGAGAATAAGTAATAATGAATAATGATAATATTATGATAATGTTAGCGATAATGATAATAATGCTAATGACAATAGCAATAATAATGACAAAAGTAACGATAACAATAATAGTAATGACAATAATGATGACAACAATAACAGTAATGATAAGAATAATGCTAATAATGACGACAATGATAATAATAATAATAACAATAATAACAATAATGCTAATAAAAATCCAACTATAATAATCATACGATGCAGGCCCAGAATAGAAAAAAAAAAAGAAAAAGAAAGAGAAGAAGAAGGAGAAGATATAATAAGCCAACTTCCAGTTATTCTCCATCTTCCATTCCACTCGAAGCATTTGGCGAAAAACTTGGGCCAACTCGCGAGGAAATGGGAAGTGAATATAGGCCTACGTAGCCGACAGGATGACTTTATCGGTGGCCGTCAGGGTGCGCTGGGTGTGGAAGGTTGGTTTCGCCGAATGGAGGGAGAGAAAAAAGAGAGAGAGAGAGAAGAAGAAGAAGAAGAAGAAGAGAGAGAGAGAGAGAGAAAGAGGAAGAGAGAGACAGAGAGCGAAAACGTAACATCATTCCCCGTGATTATCCGAGAGAAATACACACTCACACACAGAAAGAGAGAGAGAGAGAGAGAGAGAGAGAGAGAGAGAGAGAGAGAGAGAGAGGAGAGAGAGAGAGAGAGAAGAGAGAGAGAGAGAGAGAGAGAGGGGTGTAAGAGCGAAAGAAATAGAGAGAGAGACAGGGAGAAACAGAGAAACAGAGAGAGAGAGAAAGAGAGAAAGAAAGAGAGAGATAGAGATAAAAAAGAAAAGAAAAGAAAGACAAACAAAAAAACGAAAGGGTAGCAAGCTTAAAGAAAGAGGATGGGGGATAAGGGGGAGGGTAGGGATATATGGTGGCGGGGTGGGGGGTACGATGGGGAGAGGGGTGAGGAAGGTGGGCATGTTGTCGGGTTCAGTCCCCCTTCATCCTCCCCTCCCCCCTCTCTCACCCTTTTCCTCTTCCCCTCTCCCCTTCCCCCTTCTTTCCTTCTCACGCACCTCGTCTTTTCCCAGCGTCATGAGCGAAGATCCAACGTACCTTTGTCTCTAATTAGACGTAAATAAAGAAATCTTATCATACGAAGACGATTTCGATAAAATAGTCGACTCTCTCCAGAAAGCCCAGAAGACAACCGGCATTCGGAAACACTCGCCGGTCGTCGGAAAGGGAACTCGAGAGCGCCTGTGTCTTCGGCTAGCGGAGTGGGAGGGGCGTATCGTGGGCTGATCTTCGTGTTTAGCCGAGTGTTATGCCTTGTATGCAAATTAGGCCTCCTCCGGTTCACGACTGCCTAGGCCTATCCCGCCCGAGCCGTGTACAACATCACCTTGGAATGTGTTCGCTTCGCCTAGCGTGACTCTTCGTTCGTTTTCTGACTTCGAACTCGATGCTGAATCTAGAAATATGACGGATTTTTTTCTTTTTTTTTCTTAAGCAACTGCCGTATCTATAATTATAACATAATGGTTTGGAGGAGTGTATTGAAATCTGATACACTAATCGGATTACGCATTTCTCTCTCTCTCTCTCTCTTTCTCTCTCTCTCTTTCTTCCAAATAATAAACTGAAATATGAGATGGATTTTTTTCTGGAATTTAGTCGAAATAAACGTCTTCCCCTTGAGAGCAGGTGGAGTCGAGACCGAAGTCGTAGCCGGACCAGAGGCACAGGATCCGGACGAAGCCGCTGTGTCACAGTCACAATTCGCTGGAAACTTTTTGGCCAATTTTATTGATGTATTTTGGTGGAAGTGGGATTTTATGTACCTATAATATTTTACTCCTTTATTGCACACGCCACGTTAAACAAGCCTTCCTTAGGTCTACATGAAAGAAAGCGAAAATACATAAAATTCAAAAGGGTTACTTGCATGTCCGATTGCCTGGTCGAGGAACGGACGCAAAGGATCAAACATAAAGGCATAAAACGTATATTTATGTTTGTTTCTTAAGGCCGCGCTGGACTGCGGTGCGCGCGAAATATTAGGAAAACCACGAATATTTTCGCCGAGACGCCCACATGTATACGCGTTACGCCCATCTACGCCCACGTACACACGCTATGTACACGTTCTGCACGCCAACGTGTGTACGCCCTATGCTCCTTTACGCCCACGTGCACACGGTACGTACACGTCCGCCACGCCCACCCGCCCGTGCCTTTCGCCCGGTCTGCCATATCGGCGCCGCCCACGGGCTAAACGTTATCAGACAGGGTGTGTGTGTGTAAACCTCTCGTACACGGTGTGTTTGTATGCGTGTGTTTGTGTGTGTGTGTGTGTTTGTGTATGTGATTGTGTGTGTGTCTGTATGTGTGTGTGTGTGTGTGTGTGTGTGTTTGTATGTGTGTTTGTAAGTGTGTATGTGTGTCTGTACGTGTATATATGTGCGTTTGTAAAGGGGTGTATATTTATATGTGTCCGTGTTGTTAAGTATCTACTTCACCGAGTGTCCGTTGTTTTCCTCATTCCCTCTCTTCTCAAATTCTTTTTTTTTTCTTCTTCTTTCTCCACGCTTCTCTTCCTTTCTTTCCACGCGCTTCTCAGACGCCACAGCTGAAGTGCAGATGGTCGTAGGCATAGTCATATGTTTTATTATATCAAATGGCTTTATAACTTATCGCTATCTTTGGTCATACGAATAA
>BOPN01000635.1:437432-439865 GCA_017312705.2 Penaeus japonicus
GCACAGGTCTGGATTCGTCCTGCTGGCCATAATGAACAGCCCGGGAGACAATATTTACATAAGGTTCTGTTGAATAAGAGTAAATTACAGGAGCTCTTTTACATTGTGGGTTCCCTTAGCCCCTAATCCTAAACTTACCTCTTGTTCTAAGCTTCTTCTTTACTTTCCTTCCTCTCTATTTCTTATTTCCTTTCTCTTTCCCTACTCTGTTTCGTCTCCCCCAACGCTCCTTCTTTTTTCCTTTCTTCACTCCTATCCACCACTTTATCGTTCCCTCCTCCTCTTTCACCCTTTCTCCTTCATTATCGCCTTCCTCCTCTTAGTCCGCATCCCCTCTCCTTCTCCTCTTCAATCTCTCACTTTTTCCTTCCCCTTCCTGCACACCCACCCTCCCCCTCCCCTTCCTCCTCTTTCATCCCCATCCTCGCCCCATCCCCCTCTTCATTTCCTATTCCAACTCCTTCCCTTCTCTCCACCCCCCCCCCCCCCCACCCGCTCCACACCCATTCGCACACGCGTCCGTTCATCAAGTGAAAATTGGTCCTGATTTACAGCGCCCGGTCAGCCGACTCCTCCGGCTTCTCGGCTTCTCGCTCGTCCATCCCCCCTCTCCCCCCCCACCTCAACACCCCCCTCCCCCCCCACAATTAATTCCACTCGTCCTATTTTTATGCCGTCATTAACTCCCGGAGTAATTAATATCCACCTCACACGCACGCTCTCACCGCGGGACCCTGCTTATGGCCGCCCTCCACCTCCCGTGCCTTGTTGCATGGCAGGAGTTACCCGGAGTGGCGTTCTCTTTCAACTACCGACGGAGACGCGGGGGAGGGCGGATGGGGGGGGGGGAGAGGGGAGGCAGAAAGGGTGCGGAAGGGATAGGGGGCGAAGGGGGGCACAGGGGGGCACGGGGCTGAGGGACGAATTGATACTCCTTCACTCTGAGTTCGTGGCTGACAACAGAGTTGTTTGTCTGACTGTCTCTCTCTCTTTCTTTTGCTCTTTTATTATTTTCCCTCGGCCATCTTCTCCGATACATTTTTTATGATATATGTATATATAGATATATATATATATATATATATATATATATATATATATATATATATATATATATATATATATACATATATCAGTAAAAAAACTGTATCGGAGAAGACATATACATATATATATATATATATATATATATATATATATATATATATATATATTTATATAAATACATAGGTTTCTTATCCGCCCCCTTCTCCCCTTCCCCTTCCCCTTCCCCTTCCCCTCCACCGGCCGCCTGTGGTCATCATGGCAGCGTGGTAACTATGAGGACACTTGCTCTCCTCTCATTAATATTCAGGAAGTCATTGAAGAGCACACGCCGTGGGCCTCAAAGGCGTCTGAATTGCCAAAGGCCCTCCGGCAATCTAGCAAGCCCCCCCCCCCCACACACACCTGCCGCCCCCTGCCCCTTTCCTCCCCTCGTTCTCCTTCTCTTTCCTTCTCTTCTCCTCTCCTCTATTCCCTTTTCATACTCGTTTGCTCTTTCTCTCATTTCTATCTGTGTTTTTGATGATCTATTTCCCCTAATTTTCTCCTTCGTCTTCCCTTTCCCTGTTTTGTTTTTTCTTCAAACTTCTTATCTCTAATCCTTCCCTCCCCCTAGAAGAGAAAGGAATTTTGATAATGATATAATAATAATGATGATGATAATAGTTATAGTAATGTTTGTAACAACAGCAATGATAAGGATAATAATCGGAGGAGTTACAGCTGATAATAAAAATAATGCTAGCAATAATGATAATAATACCAGTGATAACAATAATGATAATCATAATAACAATAAAAAAAAACTAAATAATGAAAAAAAAACAATAAAACCCCCAACAACGAAAATCAACAACTACACAAACACACTTAAACAAGTCAACAAATACGCTTCCCATCCTGATCCTCCTCCTCCTCGCTTCCTTCCTCCTCCTTCGTCCTCCTCCTTCGTCCTCCTCCTTCGTCCTCCTCCTTCGCCCTCCTCCTTCGTCCTCCTCAAGACGTCTCCCAATCCGAGACACTTTGGGCGTCGTTCTTCAAACTCTTTCTTTCTTTGAGACGCCGTGACCCTCTTGAACTCCTTCCGGTCGAATCATCTTTTGTCGCTCCTTCCCTTTCTATCCCGAGGGAGAGATAGATAAATAGATAGATAGATAGATAGATAGGGAGAGATACAGAGAGAGAGAGAGAGAGTGAGTAAAGGTAAGTGAGAGTGAGATTGAGACTGAGGGTGAGAGAGAGAGAGAGAGAGAGAGAGAGAGAGAGAGAGAGAGAGAGAGAGAGAGAGAGACAGACAGACAGAGAGACAGACAGAGAGAGAGAGAGAGAGAGAGAGAGAGAGAGAGAGAGAGAGAGAGAGAGAGAGAGAGAGAGAGAGAGAGAGAGAGA
>BOPN01000636.1:35000-55000 GCA_017312705.2 Penaeus japonicus
ACAGATACATGCACACACACAGATACACGCACACACACACTGATACACATACACATACTGATACACACTGACACACACATACACACAAACAAACACACACACAGATGCACACACACAGATGCACACACCCAGATAAACACAGACACACAGATAAACACAAATCACAGATACACACACATACAGATACACACAACACACACAGATTCACACATACACAGATTCACACGCACACAGACACACACACACACAGATACAACACCCAGATAAACACAGACACACAGATAAACACACACACAGATAAACACAAATCACAGAAACACACAATACACACACATACAGATACACACAACACACACAGATACACGCACAGATTCACACGTACATAGACACACACGGACACAGACACACACAAACAGATGCACACACGTAGATACACACAATCGCATTGATACGCGCACACACATGGACAGGCACACACACACATGTACACACATACGCACAGGTACACACATATGCACAGGTACACCCACAGACACACACACACGTGCACAGATACACACACACAGACACACACACACGCACAGATACACGCGCACGCACAGACACACACACACACACACACACACACACACACACACACACACACACACACACACACACACACACACACACACACACACACACACACACACACACGTACACATACACACACATACACACACATACACATACACACACATACATACACACGTCACTTTTCTCTTTCTTTCTTTTTTCCTTTTTCTCTCGCTCACTCACTACCTCTTACACTAACTCACTCTTTCACTCGCCTACGCTTACTCTCACTCTCGCTCACAATTACATCACTCATAATACTCACTTCACACACTCTCTCTCTCTCTCTCTCTCTCTCTCTCTCTCTCTCTCTCTCTCTCTCTCTCTCTCTCTCTCTCTCTCTCTCTCTCTCTCTCTCTCTCTCTCTCCTGACAGATTGGAGAGAGCCAATGTGAGAAGTTTTATTAATAACGCAAGAACACCGAACTCGTTTGAAGAACAGTCGGTGAAAGTCATGGTGAGGCTTTTAAAACCCTTTTTTCTTCCATTTTCCTGTTTTAATTGTGGTCGTAGACGCCTGTTCTGATTTCCCTATCTCCCTCTCTCTTTCTCTTCTCCTCTCTCTTTCTCTTCTCCTCTCTCTTTCTCTTCTCCTCTCTCTCTCTCTCTCTCTCTCTCTCTCTCTCTCTCTCTCTCTCTCTCTCTCTCTCTCTTCTTCTTCTTCTTCTTCTTCTTCTTCTTCTTCTTCTTCTCTATCTCTCTCTCTTCTTCTCTATCTCTCTCCTCTCTCTCTCTCCTTCTCTCTCTCTCTCTCTCCTTCTCTCTCTCTCTCCTCTCTCTCTCCTTCTCTCTCGCTCTCGCTTTCGCTCTCTCTCTCTCTTATCAATGTGTAATTAACGTGTACCGAATTTCCGCGATCGCTTTGGTATACCACCTGTTATAAAGGGGGAGGGGAGCTGGTATGTTTGTTTTTTCTTCTTTCTCTACCCTTACCACTCATTCCCATTTCGTTGTCTCTTTCACTTCTTCCTCTTCTCCTTTCTCTTCATCGTGTTCCTCCTCTTCCTCTCCCTCCTCCTCCCCCTCTTCCTCCTTTTCCTCCTCCTCCTCCTCCTCCTTTTCCCTACTCCTCCTCCTCCTCCTTATCCCTACTCCTCCTCCTCCTCTTCCTCCTCCTTTTCCTCCCTCTTCCTCCTTTTCCTCTTTTCCTCCCTCTTCTTCCTCCTCCCCCCTCCTCCTCCTTTTCCTCCCTCTTCTTCCTCCTCCTACTCTCCCCCGTCTTTTACAATAAATTCCCTCTCTGCCTCATTCGTGCACCCCATTCAGTCGAATCTTCATTTTCAAGTCGGAAGGTGGGTTCGGGATGGGGGAGGGGGATGGGGTTGTTGGGAACAGGGTTGGTGGGGGGAGAGGGAGAGGAGTTGGGGGTAGAAGGTTGGAGGTGGAGGGGGAGAGGTGTGGGAGGAGAGGGAGGGGGGAGACGGAGGTGTGTTTGTCCTTTTGTGTGCAAGGACGAACGTGGGACTTTGTTAGATTTTGGGGGGAACTTTGTTGTCATGTCTGCTCTGCTCACTCTTCGCTCGTTCTCTTCTCTTAATATCTCGTTTCTCCTCTTTCGTAATATCTCTTCTTCGCTTTCGCCTTCCCTCTTTTGTTTTCTCTTCTCTTGCATATTATTTGCCTGTCTTTGTTTGTATCGGCCTGTCCGTCTCTTTACTCTTTCTCTCTCTCGCGCGTTCGCCTCTCCACTCTTCTCTCTCTTTTTTTTCTCTCTCTCTCTCTTTCTCTCTCTCTCTCTCTCTCTCTCTCTCTCTCTCTCTCTCTCTCTCTCTCTCTCTCTCTCTCTCTCTCTCTCTCTCTCTCTCTCTCTCTCTTATTTTTTCTTCTCTACTCTCCCCTCCTCGACCCTCTCTCTCTCCTCTTTTTCCTTCTCTCTCATACTTCTCTCCTCACTTTGCTGAGTCTTCCCATGTATGGCAATAAGCGATCACTCCCCCCATAGTCCTATATAATCAGACATAACAGGCGTGCAGATGCGGCTTCAGTGGTGTACCAAACCGTCTCATGTGATGGGTATAAATAGCTCTATTGGAAAGTGTTCGGGGGAGTCGATAATGGTACCATGTGTACATTATTAACCTATGGTGTTATGGAGAGACGACTTGAGTTTGTCATGATGCAGGTGGCAAGGACACGTGCGGCAGGAACACGTGCGGCATGCGTACAATACGGCGTGATATGTTGTCGTTTGGGGCAGTGGTTTTTTTTTGTGTGTATGGAAGGCTATGTGAAGTTATTTCGTGGTGTAGTGTTGCATGGTTTGGTGCTGCGTGTGTAAGACTTGAACAGCATGAAGGAAATGTTGTGTTTTGTAAGCCTATGTCTGCAACTTGTGTGTGTGTCTCCTGCATGCTTGCCTGACTGTCTGCCTACCTACTTACCTACCTACCTACTTACCTATCTCCCTACCCAGCCTCCTTCCCACCTACCTACTGACCTACCTACCCACTCCCTTTCTCTCTCTCTCTCTCTCTCTTTTTCCTCCGCCCTTCCATTCCATTTTTTATTCTTCCTTTGTCTCTCAAAATACCAAAAGTAGAAGGCGTGTGTAGACCGTCTGTATTTTTTACGGCCTCTCGACCGGCCGATTAGCATAATTCGTAGCGCAGCAGACAGATTCTATTATGGATTTTTTTCTTTCTTTTTTTCTTTTCTTTTTTTAGAGAGGGAGGGGGTGCGGATTTTATCTTGTACTAATCGTCACTTTCCGGTAGATGTTTTTTTTTCTTATCGAGGGAGAGAGAGAGAGAAAGGGAGAGGGGGAAAGAGAAAGAGAGGGAGAGAAGGAAATGAAGAGAGGGGGGGATAAAGGGCGAGGGCGAATGAGAAGGAGAGGCAGAGAGACGGAAACGCAAACTGTTGAAGTGACCGCCAGATATATCCACTCTTACTGTCGTAGCGGTTATTATCGTCTTCGTCATCTTAGATTCTTTTTCGCCCGCCTCTTCCTTCGAGTCGAGGCGCGCGAAGGGACGAGATGGGTTGTGAGAAGAGAGCGTTACACAGGCAGTTACTCGCTAATGAGTAATGTGTAACCTCCTCTTGCAGTGACTCAGCGAATAACCGAGGCCAGAGGGATTTTTTTTTTGTCCTCGTATGATACGGCGAGGGGAAAGAGGGAGAAGGTGAGATGGGAAGGGAGAGATAGAGAGATAGATAGAGAGGGAGGAAAGAGAGTGAGAGGGAAGGGGAAGAGAAGAATCGGAGGGATTGAGAGAGACGGGAAGAGAGGGGGGGAGGTGATGGAGAGGGTGAAAGTGAACGTGATTGTGAGGGTGAGGATGAAATTGAGAAAAAGAATAAGAAAAGAAAAGAGAGAGAGAAGGAGGCAGACAGAGATGTCTTTTCAGTCTGGGTGTTAAAACGAGGGCGGACTAGAAACGGGGATGGGCGGGGGGGGGGGGAGGTTCATTTAAATGGACTGGTGTTGAAATTGAGAGTGAGGAGGGGAGGGGTGGGGGAGGAGACGGGAGGGGAGGAAGGTGCCACAAATAGGCTTCTTTCTGTTTATACTCCAAATAGGGGCCTAAGTAGAGTGGGGGAGGGGGGTAGGAAAGAGGGAAGAGGGGAGGGGGGAGAAAGGAAGACAGAAGTAGGGCGGAAGGCTGACAGGCAAAGTTAGTTGAAGGAGGAGGAGGAAGTAAAAGAAGAAGAAAACATACCATACAGTATGTTAGCCGGGTACCACTTCTTCCCTTCTCCCCTTTCCTCTTCCCCTCCCCTTCCCACCCATCCCCTCCCCACCCCACCCATCTCCTCCCCTCCCCTCCCCTCCGCTCCCCTTCATTACTCTTTTCCTTCACCTTTCCAGAAGACATACAAGGCTTCAGTCACAATACTTGCATACATATGGCATATTGGCTCCACATGGAGGACTACCGGTAAGAGTCCGTCCGGCCCCTTGAGCTCCATGCTGTTTTTCTTTGAGCCTTTTTTTTGGTCTTTGCCTTGAGTTTTTTTTCGCTTGAGTCTTTGCCTTGAGTCTTTTGTTTTTGAGTCATTGCTTTGAGTCTTGTTTTTGAGTCATTGCCTTGAGTTTATTCTTTTAGTCTTTTCTTTTTAGTAGTTTATGTGAGTCTTTGCCTCGAGTTTTTCTTTGAGTCTTTTGCCTTGTCCTTGTTTTTCTTGCTTTGTTTGGGTAGATTAAAGTTTTGATTTGCTTCATCCTCTTCATTAATCCTCTCTTCCTTCTCCTCTCCACTCCCCTTCTCCCCTTCTTCTCCCATCCTCACGCCCTCCTTCTTCTCTTCTTCTTACTCCTTCTCCCCCCTCCTCCTCCTCCTCCCCTTCCACCTCCTACCCTCTTCCTCCCCCTCCACCTCCTACCCTCCTACCCTCCTACCCTCCTACCCTCCTCCTCTTCCTTCCCTCCTCCTCCCCTCCTCCTCCTCCTTCCCTCCTCCTCCTCCTCCTCCTCCTCCCCCCTCTCCTCCTCCTCCTCCTTCTTCTCCTTCTATTCCTTCTCCTTCCCTCCTCCTCCTCCGTCCCTCCTTCCCTCTTTCCCTCCTCCTCCTCTCCCCCCCACCCCCACCCCAACCCCCCCCCCCTCAGCTTAACCTTTCGGTCTTTGACGTCGAGTTAATTAAAAGCGAATGACGTAACCTTTTGGCGGTGATTTGCGGACGCTGTAGGAGCGTATTTTATCGGGAGGGGGGGAGCGAAGGGGGGAGTAGTGTGTGCATGTGAGAAGAGGGTACAGTTCAGATAAGAAAAAAAAGAGGAGAAGGAGAGGAAAAAGAGGAGAGAGATGGAGCGAAGAGAGAGTACGAGATGGGAGAAGAGAAGTGAAAAGAAGTTAGAAAAATAGAAAGTAAAAGGAAAATATAGGAATACTGGGAGGATGCTAAAATGCGTCCGTAAACATTTCGCTGACGACTCTTGGCTGGACCTCTTCTCTCCCTCTCCCCTCCTCCCCCATCCCTTCTCTTCTCTACTCTCCCGTCCCCTTTTCTCGTCCCTTCCCTTCCCTTCTCTTCTCTTCCCACCCCTCCCCTCCCTTTCCCTACCGCTGAATCTCCTATCGTGCTTGAGGGCGGTTGAAGTGCTAGATCTTGAGATAGAGAGATTGATTGATTGACTGTTTAATTGATCGAGTGGCTAATTAGTTAGCTAACAGATTGAGTGACTGCGTGACCTCATGAGCTGATTAGCCAGATCCACTAGTGTTGGGGGAGGGCACAGTCACATTTTCTCATGCGCGTTAATTTTCCTGGATTATTAGTTGACTCGTAATTCATCTCGAATAGATGGGTGAACAGCTTCGTAAATCAACAAGAGCAAAGGGGTAAAACCAATTGAAGAAATGGGTAGATCCAATTGAGAAAAATGGGTAAATCCCATTGGATAGAACGGAAAATCAACTCGAATAGGTTTTTAAAATCAACTCCAATAGATAGCTAGATCGAGTGCCCTGCCTGATTTTCGGATCGCATGACTCCCTCCGTTGAGTGTGTTATATGACGATTAGACAGGTGAGCTTCCATGCACTGAAGCGTAATTTGCATGGGAATTATTCTCTTTCTTTGGGGGGGGGGGGGGAGTGAGTTATTTACTCTGTGTTTTCGAGGCAGTTTAGACGTTCGAATGGCTTGATGTTGATGGCAAGTCGTTATTATTATAATTATATCATAGAGGAATAGAAAGATGGGTAGTTAAGTGGATGGGTAGTCGGTCGGTCGGTCTCAGTCAGTCAGTCAGTCAGTCAGTTAGTCAGTCTCAGTCAGTTGGTCAGTCTCAGTCAGTCAGTCAGAGAATAATTGATAATCTAGCAAGTAACCTCTTCCCATGTTCTTGTGAGAATAATTACGTTATGTATTTGCTACAAATGGCCTTCGGTGTCTTTCTGTGGTGGTGTTCTGGTGGAGGAGTTTGTAATGCAGTGTAATGAGATGTGATGATATGTAAGAAGTGTGATGATATGTGGTGATATGTGGTGCGAGGTGCGTGGAGTGCGTGTGACATCGATACGCGAGAAGGGCGGGGCTTAGTGAGGAATTTACGGTGGAAGGAAATTCTTAACTTTTTCTTCTTCTTCTCTTCTCTTCTTTTTTGATTTTCGTAATAGATCGGGGAGTGCGATCGGGAGGCAGGTTGTGATAGATCTTTGTCGATGGTTGAAGAGGGGGGGGGGGGGGGGGCTAGATGCTTTTTCTGGAGCACACTGGCGTTGGTTGTGTTGAAAGTGTAAATGACCATCTGCCTTTCTGCCTGTGTCTTTCTTTTTCTCTTTCTCTTTCTGTCTTTCTCTATCTGTTACCTCCTCCGCCTCTTCCTCCTCCCTCACTCCCTCTCTCCCCTCTTTATCTATCCATCTCTCCCTCCCTCCACCTCCCTCTCCCCCTCCTTCGCCCCCCCCCCCACCCCCACCCCCGTCGTGGTATCGCCGTGGAATTCCTTTGCGACGGAAATGCTTCCCGGCCGTATATCCCGGCGCGTGCATCTTCACAATTGCACGTTCATGCACTGCGCGTCATGCTAACACTATCCTGTGTCGAGCATGAACGCCGTCACGGGATGGAGAGGATGTCGTTTTCCCTCGACGTCGCTCTCTCTCTCTCTCATTCTGTACAAATCTTTCGCTCTCTCTCCTCCATTCTTCCTATGTTTATTTTTCTCTCTTGCTCTCTCTTTCTCTCTATTTCTCTTTCTCTCTCGCTCTCTCTTTCTCTCTCTCTCCCTCCCTCCCTCCCTCCCTCCCTCTCTCCCTCTCTCCCTCACTCTTTCTCTCGTTCTCTCTTTCTCCCCCCCACTCCCCCGAGTCTAACTTTCACAGTGTTTGTGTTATTCATATCCTCCATTATCTTCACTCTATTATAGTGTGTCGGTTCTTTGTCGGGTTATCGCGCACGCTCGCTCACTCGCTCGCTCTTCTCTTGTTTTTTGTTGTTCCTTTTCTCTCTCGGTTCCCGCGCAAACGTTTCCGCTCGGTTCGCGGCGGCGTTCGACCAATAGGAGGACGGCGCGGGAATCCGATCGGCCACGCCCACCTTCTCCTTGCCGGTGTTGACGACGGGTGAGTAGGTGAGTAGGTGGGTGGAGGGGACTGGTAACGGGGTGGGAGAGGGTGGACGGAAGAAGGGGGTAAGGAGGGGTGGGGAGGTAGGGGGTAGGAGGTAGGAGGACGGAAGAAGAGGGTGTTTGTCGTGCGTGCGTATGTTGGCGTCTTTTTTGGAGTGTTGGGAGCCGTCTTTTTTTTCATGATGTGTTTGTGTTATGTGGGTTATGAATGATCGGAGGGATTGATGTGGTTTGTCGTCAGCTCTGGGCCGGTTGTTGATGAAGTGTTGACGTTGTTAATCAGTTTAGACTCTGGAGGCATGTGGGTTTACTCATGTTTCATGGCTATCTCTCTCTTTCTCTTTTTTTTCTCTTTATTTCTCTCTCTCTCTCTCTCGTTATTTCTCTTTCTCTCTCTATTTATTTCTCTCTTTATTTTTTATATTTCTATTTCTCTCTCTCTTTCTTTCTTTTCTCTTTCTCTTTCTTTTTCTCTCTCCCTCTCCCCCCTCTCTCTCCCTCCCTCTCTCCCTCTCCCCTCCCTCTCCCCTCTTCTCCCTTTTTGTCTTTCTTTCTTTCTTTTCTCTCTCTCTCTCTCTTTCTTTTCTCTCTCTCTCTCTCTCTTTTTCTTTTCTTTCTCTCTCTCTTTCTTTTCTTTCTCTCTCTCCCTCTTTTCTCTCTCTCTCTCTCTCTCTCTCTCTCTCTCTCTCTCTCTCTCTCTCTCTCTCTCTCTCTCTCTCTCTCTCTCTCTCCTCCGCCTCTTCTTTTCCTCCATCCTCCTATCCATCGAAACTGCGTCATGTCTTGCATGTCTTTGGCAGTGTATAAATATATGTTGTGGGCGTTTCTTGTAAGTGTTTTCTGTGCACTCTTGAAAGTAGTGCAGTTTGCAATATCAACAAACAGGGAGAGTGCCCTCCCCCCCCCCTACCTCTTTTCCTCTACCGTCTACCCACTATTCACTACCCCCCTCTCTCTATCCTGTCCCCTAACTTCCCCCCCACCCCTTTCCCCTCTGCCCTGTCCCTATCTACACCCTTCCCCTCGACTCCTCCCTACTCTACCCTGTCCCCATCTATCCTACATCCCCTCTCTACCCCCAATCCCCTTCCCCTCATCTCCTTCTCTCCCTCTCCCACTCTACCCCCCTCCCTCCCTCCCCCGTCTCATCTTCTCTCAGAGATGGAGACTTATTTAAAGTGCCGTAAGAGGAAAATGACTCGTTGGAGTCCTTGTTAGTGGTCTCCCCCTCGTACTCTGGTGCCCTGGTCTTGTGTCTGGAGGGTGACTGACGCCTGCCTTTCTTTGTCTGTCTCTTCGTTTTTGTTTTTTTTTGGTTTTCTCTTTAGCTGTTTTTTTTTGTTGTTGTCTGTTTTCTTTTTTTTATGTTTTTTTTTCTATCTCTTATGTCTCTAGCTTTATTTTTTTGTCTCGTCGTTCGTTTTGTTTCTGTCTCTGAAGTCATGTCTCTAGGCTTGTCTCTCTCTCTCTCTCTCTCTCTCTCTCTCTCTCTCTCTCTCTCTCTCTCTCTCTCTCTCTCTCTCTCTCTCTCTCTCTCTCTCTCTCTCTCTCTCTCTCTCTCTCTCTCTCTCTCTCTCTCTCTCTCTCTCTCTCTCTCTCTCTCTCTCTCTCTCTCTCTCTCTCTCTCTCTCTCTCTCTCTCTCTCTCTCTCTCTCTCTATTGCTCTCTCTCTATTTCTCTTTCTCTCTCTCTCTTTCTCTCTCTCTCTCTCTCTCTCTCTCTCTCTCTCTCTCTCTCTCTCTCTCTCTATATATATATATATATATATATATATATATATATATATATATATATATATATATATATATCTGTGTCTGTTTCTCGTTCATGTATGTACGTGTATGTGTATAATGTTTGTTGAAGTATATATATATATTATTTTTGTCTTTTTGTCAATCAACCAATCTAGCTCTTTATGTCTTGTCTGTCCGTCACCCCCTCTACACACATAGACCCCCCCACCCCCCGCTTAATCACATGATTAAGTATGTTGGGGGGAAGGGGGAGAGAGGGGAGGGAAATGCTTCAGTTGATCCCGAGGAACTATGCTGTTCTTGAAACTGAGTGAATAAACATTGTGGACATAAGGGATGCCGTCACCCTTCTCTAAAAGTGAGGACAGTGGTTCATACATTTCGCACATACGCACACGCACAAACACACGCACACAGGCACACTTACACTCATATTACATTTACGCTTGTACGCACACTCACACTTTGATATGAACTGCGGGTTGATTCTCCGTATGATTTTTTTTATTTAGTCATTAATCATTGTTGTAATTATTGTTATTATTATCATTATTAATGATATTGTCATTATTATTATTGTTACTATTGTTATTGTTAGTAATATTAATTATATTATTATGATGATGACGATGATTGTATTATTTTTCATTATTTGTATTATTATTATTTTTTATTGTTAATAACACCATTATTATTATTTGTTATTATAGTTATTATTATTATTATTGTTATTATTATTAATATTATTATTATTATTATTATTGTTATTATCATCATCACTTATTATTTTTTTTATTATTATTGTTAATATCACCATTATCATTGTTGTTGTTTATTGTGAGTGTTGTTATTATTGTACATGTGTTATTGGTGTTATTATTTCAGTTATTATTTTTGTTGTTACCGTGTGTGTGTCTGTGCTGGTGGTGAGGCGGAGGCAGGTACGGAGTCTTGGCTGATAAGACTCTGTATCTCAGATAAAGAACTGTATCTTCTTATCTAGCGACTGTGGAGGTTACCGTTGACGACAATTTTAATGGCATTGTCTTCATATGTTCTGGGTTTATTTTATTTGATTTTATAATTATTATTAATATTATTAATATTTAATTAATTTATTTGTTTATTTATTTTTTGTTTGTTTTTGTATTTTTTGGCTTTCACCTGTTTTTATTGTTATTATCATTATCATGATAATTATTGTTGTTATTTTTTACTATTATTCATTATCTCTTTAATTATTCCGGTTTATTAATTGTCAGGCTTCTTCACTTTTATTTGACATGATATTCTTATTTTGGGGTCAAGACGGTTGTTCATTGTTTGGTTTGGGTTTTATGTTGTTGTTTTTAGCCCATATTTCAGCTCTTGCATTAGACTTATTTTTATATTTTCTTAAAAGGGTGCGCTTATTTTTCCGCATCTTTAAAGTTTCCAATGAAATATGTATATATATATATATATATATATATATATACATATATATACATATATATGTATATATATATATATATATATATATATATATATATATATATATCAATATCTATATATATCTATATCTACCTATCCATCTCTCTCTCTCTCTCTCTCTCTCTCTCTCTCTCTCTCTCTCTCTCTCTCTATATATATATATATATATATATATATATATATATATATATATATATATGTATGTATGTATGTATGTATAAGGTTGGTGGTGAGGTAGAAAGGGTAGAGGGTTTGTGGTGAGGTTAAGGGGGAACGGGGAAGGGGAAAGGGAGAATGGTTGGATGCGATGGGAAAGGGGGGGGGGTAGGTGTGATCCAATGGTGGGGGAAATGGGGGAAGGGGAAAGGGTTGAGGGTAGGAGGATAGTAAGGACGACGCGTAAGAGCGGTTTTGACTTGACCCTGCCTTCCATATATGACCCCAGGGTGACCGAGACTTTTTTCTTCGTCTGCCTGTTTGTCTGTTGGCCAAGTTGCCCCTCCCGCGTTCGCATCGTTAGCTCGTGCGGTTGACCCCCCACCCCACCCCCTGACCCCACCCTCCGCCAGGAACTTCCTCCGTGGAGCTTAGAGCAAGCGGGGGAGAGGGCACGTGGCGTCGAATCGTGGTGTCCTGGCGTCCGTCCGATCGTCCCACCGTCCCTCCGTCCCACCGTCCCACCGTCCGCACACCAAAATCCTCGGGAGTGGCGGGTCCTGGCGAGTCCTGGGCGGGAAGAGGTACGTCGCACGAGGATTCCTTTGGACGTGGGTAGGTGGGCGGGTAGGTGGGTGGGTTGGTTCGAGGGAGGGGGAAGGGGGTAAGGGGAG
Source organism: Penaeus japonicus (assembly GCA_017312705.2). Taxonomy (NCBI): domain Eukaryota; kingdom Metazoa; phylum Arthropoda; class Malacostraca; order Decapoda; family Penaeidae; genus Penaeus; species Penaeus japonicus. The sequence continues at coordinate 46,690 of BOPN01000636.1, forward strand.
GGTGGGATGTCAGAGGCCCTCCCTAGAGACAACCTGTGGAGGAGGAGGAGGAGGAAGGCGGAGGAGAATGAGAGGTAAGGTAAAGGAATGGATGGAAGAGAAAGAGAAGAAAGACAAGGATAATCAGACGGAGACGGAAGGGGGAGGTATGGGGCGTAAGGGAAGGAGACGGAGGAGAATGAGAATCAGACGAGGGGGGGGGACTCTCGCAAGTTGTGCTGGTGCACGGGTTGTTGCTTACCTGGCGCGCGCGCGTGCGTGTGTGTGTGTGTATGCGTGCGTGTGCGTGCGTGCGTGTGTGCGCGTGTGTGTGTGTGCGTGCGTGTGGCGGGCGCGGCGAAAGAGGCTTGCCGTGTGGATTTGGGCATCACCAGTCGCCCGGAATCCGAGATGAGAATCCACGTCAGGCGCTGCTGAGGTGCGGATGCCCCGTGCAAGGAGTGCGTCCTCCCTCTTTCCTCCCAACACGCTTTTTCATCCCTCCCTCCCTCCCTCCCGCCTTGCCTTCTCCCTCCTCCTTCCTCCTTTCCGCTTCGTCTTTTCCCTCCTCCTTCCCATCTCACCTCCTCCCTCCTCTCTCCTTACTGCCTCGCCTCTTCCCTCCTTCCCGAGTGGCCTCCCCCTCTTCCTCCTCCACCCCAGCCAACCCCCTCTCACTCCTTCCTTTTTCATATATATATATATATATATATATATATATATATATATATATATATATATATATATATATATATATATATATATATATATATATATATATATATATATATATATATATATATATGCCTCCCACAGTCCCTTCCCTTCTAACAGAACAGGGTCATTTTTTAACCTAGCCGCTGAATCCTCCTGTTCCTTTCTTTAGCTCTCTCTGTCTTCCTATCTCTCCCTCCCTCCCTTCCTCCCTCCCTCCCTGGATCGTGTCACTGAAGTTCACCCCCCCCCCGCCCCACCCCCATCCCTCTTTCACCCGCTTGTGGGAGTGACTCGCCCCTCTGACTCGACCTTGCCTGGTGACTCACTCTTCTTTCAAGCTGAAGCGGTGATTTGCGTGACTTCGCAAGAGCTTGAGCTTCTCTCTCTATCTCTCTCTCTCTCTCTCTCTCTCTCTCTCTCTCTCTCTCTCTAATATATATATATATATATATATATATATATATATATATATATATATATATATAAATCATCGGTTTGTTACTCTTTCTCTCAATCTTCCTCTCTCCCTTCCTCTCTCCTCCACCATCCTTCCCTATCTCTCTCCCTTCCTCCCTCCTTCACCCTCTCTCCCCTCTCTCTCCCTCCCTCCTTCACCCTCTCTCCCCTCTCTCCCTCCCTCCCTCCTTTTGCGAGGATCTCTCGAGTGTGACCGAGGAGTATGTATTCCCCGGGTCATACGATCTTAGCTCGCTCTCTCACGCAGGTCACCGGGGCGGGGGTAGGGGTGGGAGGGAGGGGGAGAGGGGTGAGAAAGGGGGAGTGGGCTGGGTTGGGTGGTAAGGGGAGGCGAGGAGAGGGAGGGGAGGGGAGGTAAGCTGAGGTGAAGTGGAGGGAGGAGAGGGGAGGGAAGGAAGGGAGGGAGGGGAGGGGGGAAGGGAGGGAGGGAGGGAAGGTGAGGCTAAGGTAGGAGAGAGAGGGGAGGTGAAGTGAAGTGAAGGGAAGGTGAGGATGGGAAGGGGAGGAGAGGGAGGGAATTCGGCGTGAGGGGAGGAGAGGAAAGTGGAGGGAAGTCGAAGCGGCGGGACGGGAGGCAGAGGGGAAGGAGTGGAAGGTACGGGGCAAAGGTTGAACTCGGAGGGGTGAGGGAGGGTTAAAGGGTGGGTGGTGAGAGTCGGTGAGAGGGGTGTAGGTGAGGGAGGGAGGGGAGGGGAGGGAAGGGCAGGGAAGGGAAGGGGGTCAAGAGGGCAAAGTGGTAAAAACCTTTCGCCGTCTCCACTTGCTGCCATTTGCGGTATTTCGAGTCTTTTTTTTCTTGTCTTTTTTTCTCTTTTTTTCTAATGGTTGTTATTGTTTAAGGTATCAAGGGTGATTTGTGTTGCAGTGTTGAAGGGAACAAAAGAATGGGACGATAATTTGGTTTTCTCTCTGGCTCTCTTTTTCTTTTTTGCTGTCTGTCTGTCTGGCGGTCTGTTTTCTCTCTGGCTCTCTGTCTGTCTGCCTGTCTCTGTTTCTATGTCTCTCTCTCTCTCTCTTTCTCTGGCTCTCTATCTGGCTATCTCTGTTTTATGTCTGGCTGTTATTTTCTCTCTTGTCTCTTTTCTGTCCGTTTCTCTCCATCCCTCTCTCACTCCCTCTCCCTCTCCTTCTCCCTTCCTCTCACTCTTTCTCCTTTTCTCCCTCCCTCCCTCTCTCCCTTTCTCCTTTTCTCCCTCCCTCCCTTCCTCCCTCATTCCTTATCTCCTTCCCTCTCTCACTCCTTATCTCCCTTCCCCCTCCTTCGCCTTCCATCCTCCCCTAGATAGCAGTCTTCCATGATGATAATGACCATGAGAGTCGATGGTAGATTTGACAGCGATAAAATAATGGCCTGTCACCGGGATCAAGATCACTAGCTCTTATAGGCTCTGTAGTCGGTGCTCTTGCCCGGGACTACGCCGTGTCGAAACGGGACACGCCGTACGAGGACTAGAGGCCGGTAGTTACGTCATGGCTACCATGGAGGATATCCGTTCCTCGGGCTGGCTGACGCGACCGGGAGGAGCGGCACGGATCGCGCTGACGGGCTGCTGCTGCTGCCGCTGTTACTGCTGTTACTGCTGTTACTGCTTCTTCTTTCTTGCCTTTTTTCATCTTCATCGTCATCATCATTGTCTTCGTCGTCGTCGTTATCGTTATCATTATCATCATCGTCATCATCATCATCATTATCATCATCATTGCCCTTCTTCAACAAGATAATTGAATTCTTTTGAGGGGAAAAACAAAATGTGAAAATTTAAATTCTTTCTTCTATTTATTATTTTTAACGTTCTATTTATTTATTTTTTATTTTATTTTTTTTTAAGTGGAAGCGGAAAAGCGATAGGCAAAGTAGGTGAGAGAAAGATAGAGTGACAAAGGAAGACAGGAAGGAAAAGATTGCGTGGATGTCTTTATTTAAACGCATATACGCATACGATCGAATGTAAGCGCACTTCCGAACACAGGATGTACATTGTACACTACTCAATCACCCCCCCCCCCCCACCCCGACCCCCACACGCATGAGGTGGCGACATATGCAATTCGTCCATAGATCTTGATTTTTAAAAATACCCGTCAGGGAGGGAATTGTCCTTACCGTTACGGCCGTTTGTCAGTTACGGTCGCTTGTCGGATCATAATCGGGCAATTGGGGCGTTTATATGTGTGTGTGTGTGTGTGCGTGCGTGTGTGTGTGTGTCTCTTTTGAGATATAACAGCTTGTCTCAATAAGCTTGTCAATGTCACTCACTTTTTCACTTTCACTCTCTCGCATTTATTCTCGCTCCCTCCGTGCCTGCTTTTCTCTCACCCTCCCTCCGTGCCTCTCTCCCTTCCTCCTTCACTCCCTTCCCTCCCTCTCTCACTCCCTCCTTCCCTGCATGTCTGCCTTCTTCTCTCGCTCCCTCCCTCCCTGCATGCCTGCTTCTCGCTCCTTCCCTTCCTCCCTCGCTTCCTCCCTCCCTCCCTCCCTGCCTGCCTACTTCTCTCGCTCCCTACCTCCCTCCCTTCCTCCCTCTTATAGTTTCCATTGTGTTTTGGAACAGTTCCATTGCATGACGTTGCACAACCGTGCTCCGGAATCATATATGCTGCATCGATTATCGGAAGAAGCTTTCGGTTCCGTACGCCTGATCTTTTTACCTTCTCACTTGATGTCAGTTTACGCTTGATGGACGCCTCCTTGATATGACGGTTTTATCACTATTATTGTTTTTTATTGTTGCTCTCTGTTCTACTTTTCCTGTCCCCCCATATGCTGTCCCTATCCCCAGTTCCTTCCTGCTTCTTTTCCTCTACTTCCTCTTCCTCCTCTCCCACTGCTCATTTCTTCTGTTCCTCCCCCTCCTCCTCCTCTCTCCCCCCCCTCATCTTCCTCCTCCTTTTTTATTCTTTTCCTATTCCTTCTCCTCTTCCTCTTCTTTTTCCTCCTCTTCTTCCTTTTTCTTCTTTTTCTTCTCCTCTTCTTCCTCCCCCTCCTTCCCCTTACCCCCTACCCTCTACCCCTCCCCACCTTTCCGTTTCACCGTGCCCGATGTGCAATTGTGTTGAATTGATTGTGTTGAGTGGAGTGTCATTGTTCTCCCGGTCGGTGCACGCATGCCTTCACCTGAGGTCATAGGGCAGGTGGTGAGGGGGGGAGTCAGGTGGGGAGAAAGATAGGGGGGTTATGGGAGGAGGTGGGGAGAGAGGAGGGCATTGGATCAGGGGTATGGGGAGAGAGGGAGGTATTGGGTAGTGGACATAAGGCAGGGAGAGAGGGGGGTGGCTCATAAGATAGGGTTTTAGGGAAAGGGGGGGGGGGGTGTAGAGCAGAGAAATTAGAAATAAGGAGAGAAGAGAAGGGAATAGGCCCCTGCAGCTCTGTGGCCGCGTTCTTCAAATTCTCGCATTAAGTGGTACGAAAACAACGGGGAATCTTTCAGTCAGTCGCTGTAACAAGTCTTCTCTCTTTTTCTCTCTCTATACATCTCCTCTTTCTCTCCCTCCGGCTATTCCTCTCTGCCACTCTCCCTCCCTCTTTTCCTCCCTCCCACCTTCTTTGGCCCTCTCCCTCCAACTTTTCCTCCTTCTCACCCTCTCTGCCCCTCTCCCTCCCTCTTTTCATCCCTCCCACTTTTCCTCCCTCCTGCCCTCTCTGCTCCTCTCCCTCCCACTTTTCCTCCCTCCCTCTTTCCCTCTTTCCCACCCTCTCTGCCCCTCTCCCTCCCTCTTTTCTTCCCTCCCACCCTATCTGCCTCTCTCCCTCCCTCCTTTTCTCCCTCCTTCTTTCCCTTGCTCCCACCCTCTCTGCCCCTCTCCCTCCCTCTTTTCCTCCCTCCCACCCTCTCTGCCCCTCTCCCTCCCTCCTTTCCTCCCTCCTTTCCTCCCTCCCACCCTCTCGGCCCCTCTCCCTCCCTCCTTTCCTCCCATTCCCTCCCTCCCACCCCCCACCCTTTCATTCCATTAAACTGATGTCAGATGATGCCCTTATCGCCCCATTGTTGCAGCGGAGGGAGCCCGCATCGACCTCGAATTCCTACGCTTGTGTTGCTTGATGCGCTGTGTACCAAATACCGAATGCAGGCACGGTGGTGAATCATTGCTCATCTCTCTCTTTTTTGTATTTTTGCGAGATGATATTTCATATTATTTTTGTAAGATCTTTCTATTTTCTTCTTATTTTATCTATTAGTTTTCTCGTATCTCTCTCTCTTTGCATACACACACACAAACGACTGCGTTACGTAAATACACTACATATACCCTACAGTCTATAAACGAAGGAGAATGATGTAGATGGGGAGAAGGGAGTTGATGAGTTGACTTATCGCGAGTGCATGCAAGCACCATTACTGACGCTTCTTGTGCCCAGTGCGTGCAACAGTGCGTGCGTCTCCGGGCTTTAAAACTGGGATGAGCTAGGTTAACCAGGGGGTGGAGGTGGGGGTAGAGGGGGGAGCTGTTATGACGCGAGAAACATCTGTTTTCTGAAAGGGGTTCTCAGAAGGGAATTGTGAGTCAGCGTGGGTGTGTGGTGGAGAGAAAGAGATGGAAAAGTGGGAAAGGGGAAAGGAGGAAGGAGGGAGGGAAAGAGAAGGGGAACGGGGTAGGAAGGAGAGAAGGCAAGGGGAGAAATAAAGAGATAGAAAGTGGAAGGAGAAAGGAGAGATGTAAGAGTGGGAAATTGGAAGAACGGAGATGGAAAGGGAAAGGGGAAGGGTTTAGAGTGGAAGAGTGGATAGTTGAAAAGGGGGGGAGGAGAGAGTGAGTGAATGAAAAGGAATAAGAAGGGAACGAGAGGGAGAGTGGGAGGGATGGAAGGGGGGAAGGAGGAGACAAGGAAACAGAAAGAAAACCAATATCAAAGAACAGACAGACAGATAAACAAAGAAAAATTGTAAACAGATAGAGAGAGACCTAAAACGATAGTCATTACGAGGCGAAACAAAGGTGTTCGAGCACAGGTGTTGTGGGACGGCGATACTAGGTCAGGTGCCACGAGGGAGGGGCAAGGCGTAGGGGAAGGGGAAGGGGAAGGGAGGGGCAGGTACTGGCAAGGGTGCGGAAGTCTTGCTGCTATGCCGTGTCCTTTTGTGTGACGTCATGACTTCGGCGGGTGTTTTAGGTGCGGCAAGGTGATGTCATCAAGCCGAAGTGGGTGTATGTGTGTGTGTCTGTGTCTGTGTGTGTGTGTGACTAAATACATTGGTTAGACTCACACGCTCACTCACCCACGCACACAAAAGAAAAATTAATTTTCTCAGCAACTTTTTGGTCAACTTTGTTCTAAACGGAGAGATAGCGTCATAGCCACTCGAGTGGCGGACGTGGACGTAGCGCGCGCTCTGAATGATTGATAGGTTTGAAGGTAAGGAGAGATAGAAACAGACAGACAGACAGAGGGAGGGGGGGGGGGAGAGGAAGAGAAATAGAGAAAGAATGAGAAAGGCGTGTGCGTCCTGAAGTATAAGGCTCTACAGTCCTTGAAAGACTCAAGACATGGGATTCGGACGCTGAAGAAGGCGGTCGGTCGGACGTCGAGGGGTGGGAGGGGGGAAGATGGAGGGGAGGGGGGGTAGAGGGAAAAGGGGTAGGGGTAGGGGTCGGGGTGGAATGGTCAAGATGAAGGAAGACTCTGTGGCGGGGAGGTGGCTGGAGATGCTGGAATTCCGCATGAGTTTTGTGGGTGTTACTGTTGCTGTTATTATTGTTGTTGCTGTTGTCGTTTTTGTTATTATTGTTATTGTTGCTTCACTTGAGTTTTGTTTTTGTTGTTACTATTTTTTTGTTGTTATTATTATTATTACTGTTATTGCTATTGCCATTGCTAATTGGCCCTTTGTCGCCGTCGTCATCATCCTCCTCATCATCATCCTCATCCTCCTCATCCTCCTCATCATCATCATCATCATCCTCATCCTCATCGTCATCTTGCGTTCCGCCATTGCCCCTCTGCGTCCTCCTACGTCGTTGTCCTCGCCGTCGTGAAAGCGAACCACATGGGACGAGCGAAGCCAGTGGTCCGGGGGCGTTAATTGACACACCTGTCTTTGAAGATTGTGGGAAGTCGCTTCCGGTCCTCGCGCCGAAAGGTCGGTCGGTCGGTTGGTCGGTCGGTCGGTCGGTCTGTAGGGCGGGGGAAGGAGTGGAGGGTAGGGTAGGAGGGATTGAGGGAAGGAGGGAGGGAGTGGAGGGTAGAGGGGATTGGAGGAGGGAGGGAGTGGAGGGTAGGAGGGATTGGGGGAGGGAGGGGTATTGGTGGAGGGAAGGGGTGGAGGGTAGGGGGATTGGTGGAGAGAGGGATGGAGGGTAGGAGAATAAGGGAATAGGAGGGAAACGGAGGGACAAGGATAGGAAGGGGTAATAGGCGAGGAGGAGGAGGAGGAGGTGATGGTATGAGTAGGATGGAGGGAGGGCGCTGCAGGGGTAGGAGTGAGGGAGGGAAGGAGGGAGGAAGGGGAGGGGCCTATTATTAGCTGCAGCCTTGAATGATTTAACTAAGGGGAGGGTGGGGAGGAGGAGGAGGAGGGAGAATAGGTATGATTGGGGAAGGAGGAGAGGGATAGGGAGGGGGAGTTGAGGAGGCGAGCGTAGTCTATGGAAATAGGAAAATCGGTTAGAAAGGCGGGATGGTGGGTTGTGAGGGGGGGTGGGGTTAGCTGCTCGAGGTACACGGTTCACGGATGATGATCCGAGGCATATCGATAGGTAAGGATATAATCTGATAACCTAAGGGGGATATAGGTCTAGGTGTATAGGGCGAAAGCAGATAGGCCGGTTTCGCTGAGAGAGAGAGGTAAGACACAGAAGAAGAAGAAGAAGAAGAAAAACAGACTGGCTGGCAGATACAAACCAACATATGTAAACAAGCAAAATCCAAGATTCGGAATAAAAGACAACCTCACATCGACAAATAAAGGCAAACACACACACACATAACTATCTCTCTCTCTCTCTCTCTCTCTCTCTCTCTCTCTCTCTCTCTATATATATATATATATATATATATATATATATATATATATATTTATATTTATATATTTATCTATATATATCTATATCTGTATATATGTATATGTATATATGTATATGTATATATATGTATATATGTATATGTATATATGTATATGTATATATATATATGTATATG
>BOPN01000636.1:65000-77500 GCA_017312705.2 Penaeus japonicus
TAGTATTGATATTATTATTATCATTATTATTTTAATGCCATTTTCATTGTGGTAATTATTGTTATTATTATTATTATTATTATTATTGTTATTATTATTACCAGTATTATCTTTAATGTTTTTTTTTCGTTATTGTTATTGTTATTGCTTCTGTTATTATCTTTATTAATATTATTATTATTGTTATGATTATTAATATTATTATTATTATTATTATTATAATTATTATTATTATTATTATCATCGTTATCATCATCATCATCGTCGCCACAGTAATCATTACAATTTCTATAGATTTTAAACACTCCTTCCCCGCTTGTTGCGCTGCACTTGCAGATCAAAGAAGAATCCTCATTTTCCACCTCTAGGCTGCAACAAGTAGGTAAGGTATCCACTCCACGGGCAGCTCAGGGTTGTCGGGTAACGGTCGAGTCAATTCAAGGTCGGAAGGGGAGGGGGGGGGGTGTTTGTTTTTTGTCTTCTTTTTTTTCTTTTCTTTTTTCATAGATTCTAGTTTTTTTTTCTCTCTCGAGACTTGACATTCAATTGGGCTGAGTTTTTTTGGTTGTTGTTTTTTTGGCCTGTTTTCTTCCTATCTATCCTTCTCGTCTCTCTTCCATCTCTCTGTCTCTCTTCTCTCTTCCCTCACTCTCTCTCTTTCTCCCTCTCCCTCTCCCTCTCCCTCCCTCTCTCTCTCCCTCTCTTTCTCTCTCCTTCCAGGCCACACGAAACTAAGCAGAAAAAAAAGAAAATAGAGATCTGCTACAAATATTGTTGCAGAGAAATGATCTGATGGTGACCAGTGATTACTTTGCAACTTCAGTTCCAAGGAAGGATGTTTACACTCTACCTCGGTCAACAGCACTCTCTGCAACCCGTAGTGGAACTTGGAAACTTCAAGTGTACTACTTGGAACTTGAACAGTCCTTCAGAAATACTGTATCCTTGATACTGTATTTGACTAGATAAGTTATCTATGTAAGTCTAGCTGTGTGGTTAGGTTTTCGGAAATCTTTCATAGGGTTTTTTGCAGGACATGTGAATTGACCTGTAAGTAAGACTTTCAATCAGTTAGTCAATTTTCCGCTTTCTCTCTCTCTCTCTCTCTCTCTCTCTCTCTCTCTCTCTCTCTCTCTCTCTCATCTCTCTCTCTCTCCTTCTCTATCTATCTATCTATCTGTCTCCCACCCGCCCACTTTGCTCTCAATCGATTCCAGTTTTTTCTCCCTCTTTTGAAAGGCATCCGAGCAAAACCCGCCGACCTTCCAGCGCCTTACTGATTGACCTTTGTGGAGTATGTATTCGAGAGGGTGGGGTGGGGTGGGGGGGTAGAAAGAAGGCTGGAATGGGGATGATGGGGTGGGTGGGGGGGGGGGAGGTGAAAGTATGGTACGCGAATGTGGAGGGAAAGTTTTTTTGTGCGAATGTTTGCGTGGGTCGTCCGATGTTGCATTTTTTTTTTTTTTTTTTTGCCAGTGCGGACGTTTGTCCCAAAATAGCTAAGAGAGAGAGAGAGAGAGAGAGAGAGAGAGAGAGAAGAGAAACTAGATCAATATAGGATCAAAACAAGAACAACAATGACGACAAACAAGCAAAGAAAGCAAAACAAATCAAAACAGAGAGATAAATAAGATAAAAACGAAAAAAAAATAACAATAAAAACAACCAGGAAGGAGAATCGGAAAATGGATAAAGGAAGAAAGAGAACAAAGAGGGGAACGAAAGAAAAGAAGAGCGGAGAGGATTTAAGGAGTAAGGAAGAAGCAGCTAAAGAAGAAAGAAGAGGATAGATGATAATGATAATAATGGCATAATGATGGCAATGGCAATGATACTTAAAAGGATGATGATAATGGCAATTATATTATTAGTGATGATAATAATGGCAATTATATTAATAGTGATGATGATATTAATGGTAATGATAATAATAGTGATAGTGATGATAATAATGGCAGTAATGATACTGTTACTAATTATAACACTTTATGATGATACTGATAAAAGATGATAATGATAACGATAACGATGATACTGCAACAACATAATCTGCAACAAAATAATGACAATGACACGGATCATTATAATAGTAATAAGACTAAGAATGAGGAACAGTCAAACGCCGCAAACGCCGCCGCCGCCTTTTTGCCGCTGCATTCGTCTCGAAGACCCTCGCACAGGAAGTACAGCTGCGCCATCACCTTGGAGGTTGAAAGGACTTTTAGGAGGACCCAAGGCGAGGGGTTGGGTGCAGGGGCAAGGAGGTACTGGGGGCTGGTGAGAGGAGAGGCGGGGAGGGTGGGGTGGGAGGTGGGAGGGGTTAAAGAGATGCTGAACCCTCACCTGATGAGGGGTTCGTTGGACGTTCAACTGTTTGAAGGTTCGTGTGCCTGAGAGGAATGGGAGAGAGAGAGAGAGAGAGAGAGAGAGAGAGAGAGAGAGAGAAATAGATTAAGAGAGAAAAACAAATTTAAAAAATAGCCTGTATTGATGTTGATGGAAGAAGAAAAAGGAGGAGGAGGAGGAGAAAGGGAGAGAGGAGAGGGAGGTTGTTGCAACTTTGCCGTTCTTGACAATTCTTGCAAACTGTCAGAAGAAAATGCAAACGGTGCATGTGCAACGCGAGGTAGCCGGTACAACAATCGATAACATAGTCATTCATCAAGCCATAAATAAGCAAGCATTGAGTTTGACACGTGAGTGAGAGTGGCTTCTCGACTCTGACAAATTTCTTGAGACAAATGTTCGCATCTTTAAGGGAGGAGAGAGAGAGAGAGAGAGAGAGAGAGAGAGAGAGAGAGAGAGAGAGAGAGAGAGAGAGAGAGAGAGAGACTGACAGAGACTGTGACAGAGACTGAGAGCGAGTGGGTGAATGTTTACAGAGCTGGGGGAGTCCTGCCTTGTCTGGTGTCCCCATCCGCCGCGTGACGAAGGAGCGGATGTTTACAGAAGAAGTAGACATTTACGTGTCCTGACAACCTTTACTCGTGCGGCGATGAAGCAGAAACGTTTCGAATGAGAGGTCTGCAGCACAAACACACTGCGAGTGAAACGACGCTAAAAATACTCTTTCTAGTTAGTATGTACAGTATATGGTTTCTGTTCTCGCTGTTTCTGTGAGGTTTACCCCCCCCCCTCCCGCTCCCCCCGCTGCATGATTAGATTACGTAAGGTTAAAGTGGAGGCAAGTGGGAAACGAAGTGGAGAGCAAGTGGATAAGGGGTGGAGGGAGGGTGGGGCGGGATGGGATTGGATGGGGAGGGGGTTGTGACAGATAAGGTATGGGTTTTGTATGGAGGGGGAGGGGGTGAAGGGAGTGACAGATAAGGAAAGGATTTTGTAAGAAGTGGAGGGAAGTGTGGGGGGAGGGGGTAACAGATAAGGTAAGGGTGTTGTAGGGATGGAGGGGAAGGGGTAGAGGGGGAATGAGTTAAGCTATTTCAGGGTCGGATTATATTTCAAGAAACATGCGGTAGGGCGATTTTCTTTCTGTTATTCTTTCTCTTAATTCGCTCTGTTATCTCTCTCTCTGTCTCTTTTTCCTTGAAAGTGGTGTCGGCTGCGTTTCTGATTAGGGTTATCGCGGGGGTGTCTAAACATCCTGCCTCATCTCCCTTTTGTTTTATTCTATTTTATTTTATCATTATTCTTCGTCGTCGTTTTCCTTCTTTCTTCTGTGTCTATTTTTCCCCTCTCCCTATTCCCCCTTCCTCATAGTTGTCTGTATTCCTCTTTCTTCTGCATCTCTCTTTCCATTTCTCTTTCTCTCTCTCCTCCTCCTACTCCTACTCCCCGCTCCTCCTCCTCCTCCTCCTGCTGCTCCTGCTGCTGCTCCTCCTACCACCTCCCCATCCTTTCTCCCGCCCTTTTTTTCTTCCTCGTTCTCCTCCTCTACCACCTCCTTCTTCTCTTCCTCCTCCTAATTCCTTCCTCCTCCAACATCCTCCATTCTCCCCTCCTCCAACCTCCTCCTTCCTCCCCCTCCTCTCCTCCTCCCCCTCCTCTCCTCCTCCCCCCACCTCTCCTCCTCCCCCTCCTCTCCTCCCCTCCTCCTCTCCTCCTCCTCCTCCCCTCCTCCTCTCCTCCTCCTCCTCCTCCTCCTCCTCCTCCTCCTCCCCCCCCCCCTCCTCCCTCTCACTCTCGTGTTGGCTCTCTGAGGAAACGATCTCCCCATGCTCCTAGTCTCCCACGAGAGATGTCTGTCGACGGCCCAAAAAAGGGAGAGTTAAGGTCGAAGAAAAGAGAAGAGAGATAAGAGTAATGATAGAGAAATGAGAAGAGAGAGAGAAAGGAGAAGAGAGAAAGAGAGAGAAAGGAGGAATGATATAGAAAGGAGAAGAGAAAGAGAGGGAGGGAGGGAGGGAGAGAGAGAGAGAGAGAGAGAGAGAGAGAGAGAGAGAGAGAGAGAGAGAGAGAGAGAGAGAGAGAGAGAGAGAGAGAGAGAGAGAGAGAGAGAGAGAAAGAGAAAGAGAGAGAGAGAGGGAGCAGGAATGATAGAGAAAGGGATAGAAAAAAAGAAAATAAAAGAGAGAAATAGAAAGTGGAAGAAAGGAGAAAAGAAGGAGAGAAAGATAAAGAAAGGAAGGAAGCAAAGGGAAAGAAAGGAGAGAAAGGGGAGGAGGAGGAGAAACAATAGGACCAGTAATTGATAACAATGGTTACGAAAGGGAGACAAGCGGAGATAGAGAAAGAGAAAATAAAGAAGAAGAGAGAGAAGGAGAAAGTGAGAAGAAAGTGGAGAAAGAAGAAAAATAAAAGAAGGAGAAGAAGAATAGGGAAAAAAGAAGAAGAAGCGGACATCTCGGAAGTGAAGAGGGAGGGGGGATGGTAGGGTGGGGGTAGGGTTCCCAGCCGTCGAGAGAGATTTGGAGAAAACGCGACATCTTCTCTCGAGTCGATTTTCGAAACCGCAGGCGACTTAAACGGCGCTTTTAGTCTACTTCGGGAGAACCTTTTTTTAAATTTCCTTCGTTTAAGAAAATTTTGAGTCATTCCGAAGGAGGAGAAAGTCTTAGAGGGGTTGAGAAAAGAGTGAGTGAGTGAGTGAAAGAGAGAGAGAGAGAGAGAGAGAGAGAGAGAGAGAGAGAGAGGGGGGGGGGGCATTAGACAGAAGGCCAGGGAGGAGACAAAAAGGCTTGAAGACGGAATACAATAGCAAGGGAATAAGGGAGAACAGAATAACTATATAGAGGGAGGAGAAGGATGATTGGAGAGGGCGAGGAAGAAGAGGGAAAAGGACACACACACACAAACACAAACATACAAACACACAAATCCTACCCACCGCCACCCCCACCCAACCCCCCACCCATCCATCCATCATGAAAAAAGAGGAGAATGGCGTCTTGTGCATGATGCTCTGTCATGCTTTCTTCCCTTGTCCTAATAAGGAGAAGATGCTACACTTTCGTGAAGAGTGCCGCGCCTCTTGACTTGATCTTCTTTGGCAAAGAGTCTCATTTTTCTTTTTCTTTTTTCAGGTAAAGGACCATGTACTGGGAGGCTGTCGGGAGGCTGTCGACCGTCGGTCGGTCGGTCGGTCGGTCGGGTTTGCGTGAGTGTGTTAATTTGCTTGATTTTTATTTTTTATTTGTTTATTTATTTTTATATATTATTTTATTATTATATATTATTTTTTATTGTCCCTCTTTAGTCATCCATCTACTGTTATTATTTTTATTATTATTGTTATTATTACTGCTATTATTACTGCAATTATTATTATTATTATTGTTATTAATATTTCATTATTATGATTACTGTTTTTGTTGTTATTATTTTATTGTCATTATTAATTTGATTATTGTCAATATTATTATTATTATTATTATGATTATTATGATTATTATGTTAGTGTGTATATGTATGTATGCATGTGAGTGGCCGTGTCATTATGTTTTGGCCTGATGGCTTATAGTGTAACTGTTCTATGTCTTTTTGCAATCGTTTTGCATTGCCGTCTAATATAGTGATTTTATCTCGTGGTCTCGTTCTTGCTCTCCGTTCAAGTGATTTATGTTGCATGGACAGTTAATTTTTGCATTGCTACGTGTTATTATTGGCGTGATGACATTGCTATTGTTATTATTTGTATATGTGTTTTTTTTTACCAATGTAGATATGTAATTATGCTAGAAATGATGTTACTTATTGTTGTTGTTATAATGATTTTGATAGGCCTGATAATGAGGATAATTATAGTAGGTATTCTATTATTTTTTTATTATTAGTGTTGTGATGGCAATGGTGATAATAACAATTATTGTTGTTATTGTCATTTCAATTACCATAATAGAAGTGAGTTTTATGTTAGGCCGGTGAAGGGGAGGAGGTCGCGTTTGTTTGTTTATTTGTTTATTTGCTGATTAATTGGATTCTGAATTGGTTTTGTCATCAGGCTTTCACGAAAAGGTAACGGACGATTTATAGTGAAAAGGGTATGAATGGATTGGCCACACAGGAAGGGGATCATTGGATTAGATTAGGTGGTGATCGTTCGTGAATGGCCGTGACGTCACGGGCTGAGGAGAAAAGGAAAGGAATAGTCACTGGAGTGGGGCCGGGATTCTTGAGTGTTGGCGGATGATTGCGCTTGTGTTTGTCATGCTTAGGTGGGGTCATTGTTTTATTTCGTAAGTCTTTTTTATTATTATTATTAATATTAATGCGGTTTCATTGTTATTTATTTTGTTATTGTTGCTGCTATTGTTAGCATTCTTCTTATCATGCTTGACTCATTTTGTGAATTTTGTTTACGGTACACCCGAACGCTATATTCTCATATAGAATGATATTTTCTTAATAAATCTCTCTCTCTCTCTCTCTTTCTTTCTTTCTCTCTCTCTCTCTCTCTCTCTCTCCCTTTCTCTCTTTCTCTCTCTTTCTCTCTCTCTCTCTCTCTCTCTCTCTCTCTCTCTCTCTCTCTCTCTCTCTCTCTCTCGTTCTCACTCTCTCTCTCTCTCTCTCTCTCTCTCTCTCTCTCAGGCTTTAGCGAAGGTTTGCGGCAAGTGTTTTCTTATTTTTCCTCGTCATCGTAAATGCGGAGGAGCGTGCATGATTCACTCGCTCGTTGGAAGGGAAGGAGACATTTGTCATGCAATTAGTTCAGCAACCCTTCCTGTTTTTGTTGTTGTTGTTTTTCACGCAACAAGATGACAGATAGACGAACAGACAAAGAGAAAGAATTTATGGACAGACACACAGACACATAGATAGATAAACAGAGGAAGGAGACAGGCAAGTAGTGTACCTTGCACAACCTGGAGATATCACATGATATTTGCAACAGTAATTTTTCCGTGTCCATTTTGCGTGCCGTTACTTTTATCGCGCACCTACCCCCTCTCCCCTCCTCCCCTCCGTTCCCTTCCCGCGTGTTGATAAGCAATTGCAGAGTAACAGCGACAGCCAGGCAATGGGAGAGCGACTGATAGCTTCGATTTTTTGTATGTCGTGTTCTTGTTTTCTTTGTTATTATCGAGGGGTAGAGGGGGAGAGCGAATGGACGAGAGGGAGAAAGAGAAAGAAAGAAGGAGAAAGAGAGAGAAGAGAAGAGAAGAGATATCACGTGTCTTACCCGATCGTTCTGATAGTCGTTCTGACAACCATCTGTTGCATCACCCCCCCACCCCCCACCCCACCCCACGCACACACACTCCTCCTTGCCCACCCTCCCTCCCGATCCCCCCCCCCCCTAACCCTTTCCGAAAAAAATAGTAGATAAAGCACAGGAACGAAGAGAAACGAAGAAAGCCAAACACCTAAATTCTACACTGATGTTACAAAGAAAAAAGAAAAAGAAAAAGAAAAAAAAATGTGCCCTGGTGTTATTACGAGCGATCAGAAGCGATAAATGTTTACGTTGCGTGCTTATTCATGTGTTCTGCGTCTATGTTTTTGTTTCATTTTTCTCTTTTTTTCTTCTTTTTTCTTCCTCCTCCTCTACCTCTACACCTCTAATTCTCCCTGTTTCTCCTCCTCTTTCTCCCCGTTCCCCCTCTCCCCCACTTGCTCTTCCTCTTTCCCCCCTCTCCTCCAATCCCCCCTCCACTTCCTCTTCCTCTTCCTTTTCCTCCACCTCCTCCTTCCTCTTCCTCCAGCCCCGTCTCCCGTAAAAGCAATTGCCACGTCCGCTGGGCTATCAAGCACAGGCAGGTCCGAGCGACACACGAGACAGGCGAGACAGGTAGTCTTGCATGCCAAACCGCATCGGATCTCCAGTTTTGCGGCTTCTTGCATGTTTATGTAGCTCGTACCTTCTTATATATGTGTGCGTATATGTGTATATGTGTATATATATATATATATATATATATATGTATATATATATATATATATATATATATATATATATATATATATATATAATGTGTGTGTGTGTATGTGTGTGTGTGTGTGTGTGTGTGTGTGTGTGTGTGTGTGTGTGTGTGTGTGTGTGTGTGTGTGTGTGTGTGTGACTTGTGTATCTATATCTGTATCTTTTGATCTATCTGTTTAATTGTCTATTGTGTTTCTGATTGATGTTTTGATTTTCTCTTTTGTTGTTATTGTTGTTGTTGAGGTGTTACAGATGCAGAAAATGTGAGCAGATGCTGTTCCGATAGGGGTTACATCTGCAATATCTACTTTGTTTCTGTTATGCAACCACAAGAGCAGGGATGAAGAGAAAGAGAGAGGGGGGAGGGGGGAATGGAGAGGGAGAGAGGGGAGCAAAGGCGGTTCACAGACTCTTCCCTGAAGGTCAAGACTTAGAGTGTGTATTTTTATGGGTTTTTTTCTCTCTCTCTCTGTATTAAAGGAGGGGGTGGGGTGCCACGTCACGCCGAGGTCACGAGTGAGGTCAATTAGGGTCAACAACTCCTTTGGTACTGGAGGGGAAGGAGAGTGGGTTGAATTGGAAGAGCTGGAGGAGGAGGGGAAGAAGAATAAGAATAAGAAGTAGAAGGACTAAGAAGGAGAAGGAAGAAAAGAAAGGACCAAAAAAGGGAAGCGAAAACGAGGGAAATTTCTCTCTCTCTCTTTCTTTCTTTCTTTCTTTCTTTCTTTCTTTCTTTCTTTCTCTCTCTCTTTCCTTCTCTCTCTCTCTCTCTCTCTTTCTTTCTTTCTTTCTTTCTCTCTTTCTCTCTTTCTCTCTTTCTCTCTCTCTCTCTCTCTCTCTCTCTCTCTCTCTCTCTCTCTCTCTCTCTCTCTCTCTCTCTCTCTCTCTCTCTCTCTCTCTCACTCTCACTCTCTCTCTCTCTCTCACTCTCCCTCTCCCTTCTTCCTTCTTCCTTCTTCCTCTCTCCCACTTCCTTTATTCGCTTTCAACTGAGTGCGATCCCGGGGGCCTGGTGACGTCAGCCTCTCGGTGGGTATTGAGTGGGTAGGAGAGGGGTAGGGAGATGGGGATCTAGGGGGGTGGAGGGGGTGGGGGGGGGAGTCAGCACGCGATGATACATTTTCTCGACTCGTCATCCTGCCGTTGGGTGAGTCACGGGCGGCTGTGAGTCACTTACTCTCCTTCCCCCTGCCTCTTCCCCTACCTATACGCCCTTGCCCTCATCTCTACTTCTACCTCTACGCCTACGCCTACCCATGCCCTTACCCCTAACCCATACCCTGCCCCTGTCCCTGTCCCTATCCCTATCCCTGCCCTTGCCCCTACCGCTATCCCTACCCCTACCCCTACATGTAGCTCTACCTCTACCTCTATCTCTGCCTCTAAATCTACCCCTAACTCAGCCTTAACCTCTGCCCCCACCCCCTTCTCTCCCACTCCCCACCCCCACCCCCATCCCCTACCTCTCTCCTACCCCCCACCTCTCTCCTACCCCTTGCGTATCATACTGTCTCGTTATGGATTGTTGTGGGTCTCAGCTGTCCTGTGTTTTCTTTGTTTCTTTCGGTGTTGTTGTTCTGGGGGATTGGCTTCGTTTGTTTGTTTGTTTGTTTTGTTTGTTCTAATAGAGGGCTAGCTTTCGTGTCGTGATTGTCGTTCTTTGAGCCTCTTTCTTTTTTCTTCTTTCTTTTCATCTCTTATACTTCTTATGCTGCTGCGTCTTTTTCTTCTTCTTCGTCTTTTTATTGTTCTTGTTCTTGTTCGTGCTCTTCTCCTTCGTGTTCTTTTTTTCTTCCTCTTTGTCTTCCTTTTCCTCCTCCTATTCCTCTATCGTCTCTTTCCTCTTCCTCACCTCTCCTCCTCCTCCTCCTGCTCCTTCTCCCCCTCCCCTTCTCCTCCTCTTCCGCCTCTTCTTCCCCCTTCCTCTTCCTCCTCCTCCTCCTCCTCTTCCTCCTCCTCTTCCTCCTCCTCCTTCTCCTGCCTCCTCTGCCCTCATCCAGTGACCGTGAATTGGCCTGAAGGTCGACATGAGTTTTTCTGGTGGTCGAGGGCGAGGGGAGGAAGATGAATCACGTGGAGTAATCCTCGGTGACGAGGGTGCTAGTCTGTGGGCCAGGCCACCACTCACTCACTCGCTCGCTCGCTCGCCGACTCACTTACTCATGAATTTATTCTCTCTCTTACAAGATAATGTGCTCATTTCACTCATTCGTTTTCTCTCCGTAATGATTTTCGTGTCCAGGCATTTATTCACTCGCTCACTCACACTCTCACTCTTACTCTTGCTCTCATTCAACCATTCACTCGCTCAATCACTCACTCGTCCACTCACTCAACTCGCTTACCCACTCACTCGCCGCTAAGCCACGCACGCAACTCACTCACTCACGCACTCTTGTAATTTGAAGAACAGCTGTTGCCGCACCGGGCAATTGAGGCAGTTGGGTTGCATCTACTCTTACACACAAACACAACGCAACTCTGATTGTACTCGTCGGTGGATTAAAAGTTTAATTGCATTGGATTGCAGGTTGTTGTTATTGACTTAAACGCTGAGAATGAGTAAATTCATCTACCTCACCCCCCCACGCACACCTGGATGAAGGTGTGTGTGTGTGTATGTGGGCATTGCTTACCCCTTACTCACTCTTGTTCATTCACTCACTCGCTCACTCCCCCCGCCCCAAAAAATCCATTCACTCACTCACTCACTCACTCACTCACTCCCCTAATCAACCACTCGCCCACACACACCGCCTTGCTCGCCCATCTATCGGGGCTGCAGCTCGGTAATATATTGCTGCTCACGGATGTTGCAACGTCGATCTGGGTGTTTGCACAGGCTGGCAACATGGGGTACGCCTGCAGGGAGCAACAGCGTACCACGGCTGGGTATCCTGGCCCTGCAGGAGATATCTACCTTCTTTCATTCACCCTTACCCCCCCCCTCCCCAACAAAACCACGCCCCCCTCCCCCCACCTTGTTATCCCTCCCACATCTCTTCCTTCATCCTCCCTCCCCCTACCCCTCTACTATTTCTTTCTACCTCCACCCCCCAAAAAAATTGTCCCTCCCCCATCTCTTCCTCTCCCCCCTCCCCCCGCCAGCTCTTCCACGCCCTCACCCCGAAGGCGCAGGGAAATCTGTCGGTGGTCTCTGCGAAATCTGTTATTCTTGTGCCATGATCCGGGTGACAGATTTTTGCTTTTCACTCGAGACTCATTCCTCCTCCTCCTCCGTGTCCTCCTTTTCCTCCTTTTCCTCTTTTTCCTCCTTCCCCCCCCCTCCTCCAGCTCCTCCTCCTCCCTCTCTCCCCCTCCCCCCTCCGCCCCTCCCTTCCTCCTCCTCCTCCCCCTCCTCCCCCCTCCATTCCCCTCCTGTTCCCTCCTCTCCCCTTCCCTCCCCTTCCCTACTCTCCTCTCCCACGCCACCCAAACGCCCCTAGGATAAGCAAGAAGGCGCGAGTGAGTGAGTGAGTGAGAAGGGAGGAGGGAGGGAGGAAATTAGAAGGGAGAAGGGAGGAGGGAGGGAGGGCGTTAGAAGGAAAGAGGAAGGGAGGAGGGAGTTAGAAGGAAGGAGGAAGGGAGGGAGTGAGTGAGTTAGAAGGAAGGAGGAAGGGAGAGAAAGGAGGGAAGGAGGCCGTCCGTGGGTGCTTGGGAGGGCCATTTAGGATAATTATGGCCCGGGTTGGAGGCGCCGCGCACAGGGGGGAAACGGGGTCTATTACGGGTTTTCTCTCTCTTTCTCTTCTACTTTTTCTTCTTCCTCATTTTCTTCCTTTTCTTCTTTTTCTTTTTCTTTTTCTTTTTCTTTCTCTTATTTTTCTTCTCTTTCTTATTTTCTTTTCCTCTCCTCTTTTCTTCTTCTTCTTCTGCTCCTTCTTCTTCTTCCGGTAAGAGTGAGCGTGTGGTGGTGGTGATGATGATGTCAGTGGGACAGTGGTGTCGACGGCAGTAGAATGGTGATGTCAGTGGTGATGTGTCGGTGGTGATGACCGCGCTCGCAAAGTTGGGCAGGTTCCGTTCGTTCCGCTTCGTTTCGCGTCCTATCGGTATACAGTAAAGGACATGGCTTCGAGGTCGATTACGTTCCCGCGGCGCCCACGAATGCGATTAGGTCAGGCCAGGTCACGGTGTCATGGAGATAAGTTTATGGTGATGAGGTGGAGGCGTGGGGTGGGGG
>BOPN01000636.1:82500-105000 GCA_017312705.2 Penaeus japonicus
GGTGAGGGTTTGCGTGGGGGTCGTGTTTCGCCCTTTGACTCGGGGGATAAAAATAGCAGCTTTTTGTCTCTGGGAGGCGTTGGGGCGAAGGTACGGAAGGGAGGGGGTGGGAGGGAGGAGAGGGGAAGGGGTAGGGCGGAGGAAGGGAGGGAGAAAGGATGGGAGGAAAGGGAAAGGAGGGTGGGAGGGAGGGAAGGGGAGAGGGTAAACAAGGAGAGAGGGAATAGATAAATAGATAAAAGAGTGAGAGAGGGAGAGAGAGAGACAGAGACAGATGAAGAGGGAGAGGGGGGGAGAGAGAGAAAGGGAGAGAAAGAGAGAGACAGATGGAGAGGGAGAGGGAGAGAGAGAAAGGGAGATAGGGAGAGAGAACGAGAGCGAGAGCAGGGAGAGTGAGGGTAGAAACAAGAAGGGCGAAGGTGAAGGAGGAAAAGTGAAAGGTAACGGCAGGTCTTAAGTTAAGCTCATTTTGGGGATAATCTAAAATCTCGTTCTATTTCTTTCTTTGTTTCTCCCCTTTCCCTCCCTCCCTTCGCTTTCCATTTCCTTCTTCCTGTTCCCCCCTGTCTCTCACTCTCTGTCTCTCTCTCTCTCTTCTCTCTTTTTTCCTTTCTTCCTCCCTCCTTTCCACTTACCCCCCTCCTTTCCCTCTCTTACTCTCCTCCTCCTGTTTTCCCTTTCCCTACCTCCCTCTTTTCTTCCTCTCCTTCCATCCTCCTCTTTTCCCCTCTTCCTCATCTCCTCTTCTTCGTTTTCCTTCTCCTATTCATCACTCTCCCCTCCCCCTCCCCCTCCCCATCCCCATCTACTCACCCACCCCTTTTTTTTCTTATTCTACTCTGGTAGCTTTGAGAACCTTTTTTTCTTTGTGTGTGTGTGTTTTTTTTTATGTTATTTTTGTCAGTCGGAAGTAAGAGGTTATATCTTTGTCTTGTTTTTTTTTTCTCTCTCTCTTTTTTTTTTTTCTTTTCTTTTTTAGGGGGGTGAGTGAGGGGCGTGTTTTGTTCCGGCCTAAATACCGGAACTTTTTTATGTTGTTCACCTTCGTAATGTTTTTAATTAAGTGGTGGTCGGTTATCATTATTATTATTTTTTTTAACTAGTGTTGACGGTGATTGTGGATAGTGTGTTCGTTTGTTTTTTGTTATTATTATTGTTGTTGTTGTTATTGTTATTATTGTTGATGTCAGTGTTGATGCCATTGTTGTTATCATCATCATCATCATCATCATCATAGTTATTAGTAGTAGTATTGTTTATTTGTTTATTTATCGATTTTTTTACTATTTTGAAAGGGGGAATTTGGACAAGCATGCATTGATCTTTGAGGCGGAGTGATGGTGGTCGGGGGGTCGGGGGGTCGGGGGGATAGGGAAGGGAGGGTTTGCCCTACCTGGCTGGCAGACGGTCACCGGTCATTGGGCATATCCTTACCCTTCCCTTCCTTCCGGTGGCCGTTCTCCTCTTCCCTCCTCTCCTCCTCTCTCCTTCCTTCTTTCTTCCCTCCCTCCCTCCCTCCCTCCCTCCCTCCTTTTCTCTCTTCCTCCCTCCCTCCTTCTTTCTCTCCCTTTCCCTCCCTCCTTCTTTCTCTCTCTCCATCCTTTCTCACCCTCCCTCCCTCTATTTCTTCCTCCCTCCCTCTTTCTCTCCTTCCCTCCTTTCTCTTCCTCCTTTCCTCCCTCTTTCTCTTCCTTCTCTTCCTCCCTCCTTCATTCGTCGTCTGTGTCACTCCTTTCTTCCTTCCTTCTTTCCTCTTTCCCTCCTTCCCTCCTTCCCCCCTCTCCTTTCCTACCCCCTTTTCCATTCTCCCCTCCACTCACCCTCCCCTTTTCGATTCTCCCCTCCACTTACTCTCCCCTCCCCCGATGGCCCACAGCGAGGCACCTGCAGCTTCGACAGTGCTAATGGGGAGGGGAGAGGAGGAGGAGGAGTTGGGAGGGGGAGGGGAGGTGACAAGAAGCCCTATCGAGGATCACCTGTACAGTAACCGAAGCTACCGCGCGCTCACTTCCGGTCCGGCACTGCGCGGCGCTGATTCTCCGAGGGGGTTAAGGAGGGGGTGGTGGTGGTGGGGGGGGGGTGAGGGGAGGGGTGTGGTGGGGTGCTCCCCTTCCTCTTCCCTTTCCCCTCTGCTGGGATGCCGCGGTGGCACTGGCTTCGGTGCCGTGCCGGGAGGGTGGAGGGGGTGGATGTGGATGTGGGTGTGGGTTGGGTGTGGAGGTGCCGATAGGGAGAGTGTGATGTGATGCGATGATTTTTGTTTTATTATTGTTTTAATTTTACTTTTTATTTCTTTGCATATGTTGATATAGTAGTTTGTAGAGTTTTAATAGGATGTGAAGGAAAACACCCCTTGAATTAAGTCGTCGCAGCTATGAAAAAGAGGAAAATATATGTTATGCACGAGTCATTTCTGTCTGTCTGTATGTCAGCCTGTCTGTGTGTATGTCAGTGTGACTGTCTGCCTGTCTTTCTGTGTGTGCGTCTGTCTGTCTGACTGAATATCTGCCAGTCTGTCTATCTTCTTGTCTATCTATCTGTCTATGTGTCAGTCTCTGCCTGTCTGTCAGCCGTGACTGAGTTGTGCTAGAGACACCAGCTGTTGGCGCCGACGTAAAAGTAGCGCTCGCTCGAGTTTACAACTTCGGGTCCTTCTGCAGATGGCGAGGGGGAGGGTGGGGAGTTCATTCATGCTCTCAAGTGGCGTCAGGTGGTTCTCTCCCTCTCCCTCCCCTCCCCCGCCCACATGCCACCTCCTCCCCCACCCGCTTGTCGTCCTTCTCCCCATCTTCCACCCACTTGTAGCCCCTTCTTCCCCACCCACCCATCTTCATCCCTCCCTCTCCCCCATTTTCATCTCTCCCTCCTCCCCCCATCTTCACCCCCCCCCACCATCTTCCTCCTTTCTCTCCCCATTTTAACCCTCCTCCTCTCTCTCCCCCATCTTACCCCCCCATCATCAACCCCTCTCCCCCTCCTGGACCGTGTCGCGTGTGGTCTTCCACTCACACGCATTTGCACCTCAAGCTGTCTGTGTGTCTATTGCGGTGATGCTGCGAGAGTGGTCCGGCTTTTCTACTTTCTGCCTTTGGTCGTGAGCGGTGGCGGCCCAATTAGTTTTGTTTTTGTTTTTGTTTTTTTGGAGGAGGGGGTGGCAGTGGATGTATTTGTTTTCTATAGGGAGAGAGTGGGGTAGGATTGTGGCGTCTTTTTTTTTTTAATCCTTCCTCTTCCTACTTTTCCTATTCCTTCCCCACTTCCTGTTCTTCCTCCTCTTCCTCCCCCTTCCTCATCCTTCCTCCTCTTCCTCTTCCTTTTTCTTCCTCTTCTTTCTCTTCCTTCTCTCCCTCTTCCTTCTTCCTCTTCCTGCTGCTCCTCCTTCCACCTCCTCTTCCTCCTCTCAGTGGGTGAGAGTAGGTGAGGCGTCGGCCAGGTGGTTGGCGAGGCGAGAGACAAGACGGCCAGCTGGACTTAAGCCTCGAAGATGAGGATAATGATGTGGTTAGTTTGTGTGTGTGTTTGAAGGAGGAGGAGGAGGAGGAATAATAATAGTAATAATAATAATAATAATAATAATAATAATAATAATGATAATGATGATAATAATAATAGTAATAATGATAAGAGGGGGTGAGGGTGTGAGAGAGAGTGAGAGGCATTGAATGAGAAAGAGGGAGGGGAAGAGGGAGAGGGAAGGAAGGGGAAAGAGAGAGAAAGAGAAATAATAAGAGAGGGAAAGAGGGTGAGTCTTACCAATTTTCTTTTATCGTAGGAAAAATATTTTAGGGCATTTGTTACATTTGATCTCTTTTTGTTTTATTTAAGTGTTTCTTTATTTTTTATTCGTTCGAGTGTTTGCTGACCGTTGATTGGCCGCCTTTCATTTATTCTCGCGGATTTTAAACGCCTAGTATTGCGTTTGAGGGCTGTGTGGCGAGTGAACAGCTGATCGAGTATTTCAGAGTCATGCCTTGGCTCTTGTTTTTGCTGTTAACGTCCTGCTGTCCTTGTGATGGCCGTGTTCTGAAGGTTGTTCGAATTCTTTAACGAGGTATAGCACATACCGATAAGAACAGGTAACGGGTAGCTTAATGCACACATGTACACGCACACGCACACGCACACGCACGCACACACATGCACACACATGCACACACATGCACACACACACGAACACCCCCCCCCCCCCACACACACACACACCTCCAACAAGTTGTGTCTCGGCCACGCCCACCCGCGTCAAGTTCAAAACACGTAAGAGAAAGAGAAAAAAAATAGAGAATAAGAGATAGTAAGAATAATAGTGAGAAAAAAATAGCTGTGGGCCTTGACTCGTTTCCCCGGGGAAATCGGAGCGCCTGCAAACACGTTCTGCTTGCTCTTTGCTTTCGTTGCGTGGTGCAGGTGTGCGGTTGGGGGAAAGGGGGAGGAAGAGGGAGGAGAGGGAGAGGGAGAGGGAAAGGCAGAAGGAAAAAGAAAGTGAGGCAGAGGTAGGCAGAGTGAGGGAATGTGAGAGAGAGAGAGAGGGGGGGGAGAAGAAAGCGAAAAAGAGAGAGAAGGAGAAGAAAGCGAATGAGAGAGAGAAAGGGAGGAGGTGGAGGTGGATAACTTAATTAAAGGAGAGAGAGAGGGGGTGAGGCAAAATCGAAAGATACAGGGGTGGGGGCAGGAATCGAATGCATGTTTATGTGTATGTCTCTTTATCTTTATCTTTACCCGTGCTCCTCTGTACAAGTTTAGATCCTCCACAAGCGCGTGTGTTTACCTCTCGCAAGTGTATATAGGTCCCCCCACGTGCGTTTGTTTACCTCTCGCACGTGCGTTTGATTACCTCCCGCATTTTTTTTGTTTGTTTACAACAAAGAGGTTGGACAGGTATAACTGCATTGCTTTCGCGTCTGCAGCCTTGTACAAGCACAAGCAGTCTGATGTCTTGTCTTTTTTTTTTGTTATGAATATTTATTTGAGTTGTAGAAGTTGTCACTGAGAATGTGGACTGGTTAGTTTATGAATATACGTGTTACATGGTTCATTATTATTATCATTATTGATTATATTTTCTTTATTATGTTAGATTAGTTTTTGTTTTTATTATCATTAGTATTGTTAGTGTGAGTTATTATTTATTATATATTATATACTATTGCAATTATTATTGTTTTTGTTATTATCGTTATTATTATTATAGATATATTATTATTGTCAGTTGTAGTAGTAGTAGTAGTACCATCTTCATTATTATATATCATTTAATTGTTTTATTGTGTGTGTGTGTGTGTGTGCGCGCGCGCGCTCGCGCGCTTCTCCGTGCAACTGTACATGCGCATGTGCGTGTGTCAATAAATGTGAGCGTGAATGAGCACGTGCGGGCGGGCGGGCGGGCTTGTTGACGAGTAAGTCACGCACGAACACAGCCGCCACACCGATGGCTAGCGGATTGGGGTCCTTTTTCTGGCTGGATAACTGGCGATGACTTATGATGGCGACTTGTGGCGACTGTCGCGTTATGATGACTCTTGAACTGTGCCACTGTGGTGAGCGGCGGGCGGGCGGGCGGGGGAGATAGGTGGGAGAGGGAGAGGGCGAGGGTGAGGGTGAGAGTGAATGTGAATGGGTGGGTAGTTGGTTGGTTGGGTGAGTGGGTGAGAGGGAGTGAGGGAGAGAAAGGGAGAGAGAGAGGGAGAGAGAGAGAGAGAGAGAGAGAGAGAGAGAGAGAGAGAGAGAGAGAGAGAGAGAGAACAAGAACGAGAACTAGAGCGCAAACGAGGCCAGAAAAGGTCGGTTTGTCTTTCGCAAGCGGCGGCCCAACCTCTGCTGGGCTTGCATGCGGGGGGAGGTGGGGGGAGGGGGGAGGTTGGGTAGGGAGAGAGCGCTGGAAAACGGGGGGGGGGGAGGGGAGGGGGCGAAATGTCGGTCGTTCACTTTGTGACGGAATTTTGACCTTGTGGGGTTGAGAAACGTGGACGAAGAGGGAGGGAAAGAGACACAGGCAGACAGACAGATAGAGAGACAGAAACAAACAGTGGTGGGCAGAGAATCAGAAAGGCTGACCGAGAGAGAGAGAGGGCGACAGAGAAAAGAAAAAGAGCACCATCATGCACAGAGTCGGTGCATGAGAACGGGATACGATGCCTTATCCTTATCCTTAACTGACTGATTAAATTGATCCAGAATAACTCGATACGAATCGCTCAAATGTCGAGGCTTGTTCCTGCTAAGCTGACCGCATCACATTATTAGAGTGGATCGGAACGCACGCATGCACGCAAGCATGCACTCACTCACTCACTCACTCCTTCGATGCGCACTCATTGTGTGGAATAATTGCCTAGTGCTTAGATCGTGTGAGAGTGTGTGTGTGGGTGGGTGGGGAGGGGGTTGCGTCATAGGAATATCGCCTACAGGTTGAGGGAGGAGGTGGAGGAGGAGGAGGACGACGACGACGACAACGTACGAACGAAGAGGAAGAGGAAGGCGAAGAGGAAGAAATGGAAAAGGAAAAAAATAGGAGGAGGAAGAATTGGTAAAGGAAAAGGAGGGAGAGGGAAAGGAGGAAGGGGAAGAGAGGAGGAGGAGGAGGAAGAGAGGGAAGGGTTGGGAAAGTGGGCGGGGTGAGTGACAGTACTTTTCCTCGCCGACTTTATCTTACGTAACGTCGACATGACATGGCATAACGGCAAATGGTCAGCTATCATTTATCTTTTTCTGTATGATGTGTACATTTTCCTTCTTTATTTCTAGAAAGGGTTTTGGCACACGCACGCACGCATGCACGAGCGGACACACACACACACACACACACACACACACACACACACACACACACACACACACACACACACACACACACACGCACGCACACGCACACACGCACACGCACACACGCACGCATGCGCGCACGCATGCACGAGCGGACACACACAAACAAACATACACGCACGCACGCACCCATGCACCCATTCGCGAGCGGACAAACACACACGCACGCACGCACGTATACATGCGCGTGTCTTTGTGAATGCAAACATTATCAACGTCTTTTTTATTCCTTAATTGCCACTGCCATTTCCCATTCAGGTGCAGAAGGCCGTTGCAAGCTTAAAAAGGTGATGTTGCATGCAAGGCCGAGCAGCGTGACATAACCCGCACGGGGTGAATGCACTTTTAGGCAGTCGCGATCTTGTTTATGCGTTTGTTTGTTTGTTTGTCAGAGTGGTGTATCTAGTTTTAAAAATTTGTTTGTATTTTATTGACACAATGATTTTTTTTTTGGCTTCGTTTTTTGTTTTTTGTCATTATTGTTTATTTTATTATCTTTATTATTATTATTGCTATTGTTGCTGTTGCTCTTGTTGTTATTATTATTGTTGTTACTACTATTATCATTATTCTTTTTTCTTTTTCCTCTTTCCTCTTTCCTCTTTCAGGGCAGATAAATCCGCAAGTGAGAGATATGTCCACTGGGATGAAGTCATGCATGGTGTAATTAGTTCATGCATGATGCAATATTTTGCAATGTTCACTTGATTTTTCTTTCTATTTTGCAAAGATTTATTCTGTATTTGCAACGAAAAGGCAATGGGAGGGAGACGAAGAGGTTGAGGTGGAGAGGAGGAGAAGAAGAAGAAGAAGAAGAAGAAGAAGAAGAAGAAAGAGGAGGAGAAGGAGAGGAAGAGGAGGAGGCGAGGAAGAGAAGAGAATGAGGAGGAGGAGAGGAAGAGGAGGATGAGAAGAAGAAGAAGAAGAAGAGAAAGAGGAGGAGGAGGAGAGGGAGAGGAAGAGGAGGGAAAGAAGAGGAGGAGAAGTAAAAAAAAAATAATAATAATAAGAAGAAGAAAGGCGTTTTCATATACCAGGGGGTCAAGTGAAAAGAGAGAAAATAAAAATGAAGGTAGAAAAAGAATCGGGTTGGACTCGGTAGGCTGGATATTTCAGTTTATTTAGTTTATTTATATTTCTTATTTTATTTTAGCCATACCAGTTGACATTGAGCTTTCATATTTGGTTTATGGAATTTGCTTCTAAATCGACATCATCGTTGTCACCATCATCACCACCATCCACCATCATCATCACCACCACCACCACCACCACCTTCCTTATTTTCCGAAAGTGAAAAGGAGAGCAGAGTGGAAATACAGGTTTTCCTTTTTTGAGAACTTAACGAGGATGAGGAAGGGGGTGAGGGGGGGAAGGGGGGAGGTGATGGAGGGAAGAAGGGCATCCGGGAGAGCCTGAAAGTCCGGCAGTGATTCCGGATGCTTTGGTCGGGCTGGTAGGGGGATGGGGATGGGGGTGGGGGGCGCTGGATTATATTCCGGTTGGGATACGCGGACGCACGCTTGTTTTCCCCCCCTTTACCCCCCCCCCTCTCTCTCTCTCCCGTCTTCTCCTCTTTTCCTCTTTCTCCCTCCCTCTCTCCCCTTTTCCTCGCTCACCTCTCTCACCTATTTCTTCCCCATTCCTACCCTTCTCACCACCTGCCCTCCCCCCCCTTCCTTCCCTCCTACTCCCCCCACCCA
This sequence comes from Penaeus japonicus, assembly GCA_017312705.2. Classification (NCBI taxonomy): domain Eukaryota; kingdom Metazoa; phylum Arthropoda; class Malacostraca; order Decapoda; family Penaeidae; genus Penaeus; species Penaeus japonicus. The sequence goes on from BOPN01000636.1 coordinate 91,023, forward strand.
CTCCCCACCCGTTTCCGCCTTCCCTTTTTAACATCGTTGCAAGGTCGTTTGCTCAGGGGGCGAGGGAGGGAGGGAGGGAGGAGGGGGATGAAGTAGTAGTTCACAGGCGAGGTCAATCGCCGAATCTTACCCCTCGTGACCTCTGACCTAATGGGGTATACCATTCGGTGACCTCGTTGACATTTCTCCGTCCAGCCTGTGGGTTGATGATGCAGTAATCCATTTTGATTTTCGTCAGCGAGTATCGGGCCGCGGGTGTTCTGGGAGGGAGGGGTTTGTCGGGAGGGGTGGTGGGAAGGGAGGGGAGGGGGGAGGGGGAGAAGGGGGAGGTGAGGCGGATAATGAAAGTCGATGATCGGTTAGGTCGTGTATGGTGTGATGGGAAGCGATTATGTCACTTGTCTGTTGATGTTTTGATGATGTTTTTTTTTTATGTGCGCGTGTGATCGCATTGACCAGATGGTTGTATGGGGAGAAGAGGAGGAGGAGGAAGGAGGAGAGGGGGGGGGGAGAAGAAAAGGAAGACACAGGTAAAAGTGATTAGGATAATCAAGGATGAATATGTAGGGAAATGGGGTGAAAATGAGTGGTATTCTTGAAGGGGGAAAATGAGATGAAAATGAGAATACAACCAAAATGAAGATGGTGATATAACACAAATATTAAGGAAAAAATAGAAAAAAAAATTATGAGAAGGACAATGAGATGAATGTGAAGGGAAATGAACAGGATATCGAATATGAATATGAGGGAAAGGTAGAGGAAAGATGAATAAGATGAATGAAGACGAAGGATAAGAGTGAAGAAGGTCCAGAAACTTTGTTTTACTGGGGAAGCCTTCAGGACTACCAATTAGGCCTAATTAAAGGGCACGGCTATGCCTACCGCCCCCAGAGCATAGAGAGTGATCCCAAGCCGGAGGAGTAGGGGGAGGGGGAAGAGGGGGTGGGGAGGAAAGAGGGGTGCTGGAGGGCATGACCCAGTGAGTAAAAGTGAGTTTTGACCCCTCTCTCCAGCTCTTTAGACTTTTGGGGTGGGAAGGGGAGTGGGAGGGGGTCGTTATTTAGTTATCGAGGTGATTTGATTGTGGAGTGTGAATGTAAACTCGGTGAGTTTTTTTTTTCTTCTTCTTCTTCTTTTTCTTCTCTTTTTCCTTCTTCTTCTTCTTCTCTTCTTCTTCTTCTTCTTCTTCTTCTTTTTTGGTGTATGTGTGTGTTTTCGTTTAGATGCCACGCCCACCTTCTTGAACTTCGTCTCTTTTCTTAATTTCTTTTTTTTCTCTCTCTTTTCGTCACGCCCCCTTTTTATATCTTTTTCTGTCTTTTCTTTCCTTCTTTCCCGGTTATGAGGTACCTCCGGCCATGAGGTATCTGTTGCTGTGGGTCATGAGGTCGGCTCCCTCTGGCGACCGACCATGCGGTGACACGGCGAGAGGTGCATGAACGGTGGCTGCATGACTCTCCACACCTTCGTTCCGCAGGGCGTGCCTGTGGTGGTGGGAGGGTGGGGGTGGGGTGGGGGGGTTAAGGGGCGGATGGACGTGACTGGCCGACTGACTTACTGCATGACGCTGCTTAGACCGCGCACAACGCCTGGTGAACTCCTGACACATACACTCAGAAGTACGGGTAAACGCACTTACATACACACACACACACACACACACACACACACACACACACACACACACACACACACACACACACACACACACACACACACACATATACATATACATATTCACTCCCTTACTCGCTCACTCACTCACTAACACACACACACACACACACACACACACACACACACACACACACACACACACACACACACACACACACACACACACACACACGAACACATACACACACACACACGAACACATACACACACACACACACACACACACACACACACACACACACACACACACACACACACACACACACACACACACACACACACACACACACACACACACACACACACACACACACACACACACACACACACACATACACACAATATGCGCATGAGTGAGTGAGTTGGTGAATGGCTGTGTGGCTGAGTGAGTGAGTGGGTGAGTGAGTGAGAGGGCTGAATAGGTGAGTGAGGGAGTGTGTGTGTGTGTGTGTGTGTGTGTGTGTGTGTGTGTGTGTGTGTGTGTGTGTGTACGTGTAAGTGCGTTTACGCCTGCCTCTGAGTGTATGTGTGAGGATATAAGCTTATTGTGATTTTCTCAGTCCTCACAAAAGCTTTGGAAAGTGCATTGACTCTGAAATCTCCTAATCTTGCCTCCTTATCTAGCTTATAACCTTCATTAGCTCCATCAGATGACTCACTCTGCCTAGGAGAGAGGGAGAGAGAGAGAGAGAGAGAGAGAGAGAGAGAGAGAGAGAGAGAGAGAGAGAGAGAGAAAGAATGAGAGAAAAGAGAGTAAGAGTTGTGTTCGGTAAAGGAAGCTCGTTCTCTCACTTTCTCTCTCTCTCTCTATCTATCTATCTATCTATCTATCTCTCATTTTTTCATACCAAACGTGACTTCGTGACTATCCGGTGGTCTCATATTCCCGTATTTTGTCATCAGTTAATTAGTTCTCTCATTCACGCAGTCACTCACACAAACACACACAAACACACACACACACACTCTCACACACACACACACACACACACACACACACACACACACACACACACACACACACACACAGAGTCACTCACCCATTCACACACACACACGCATTCACTCACTCATTCGCTCACCCATTCACTCACCCATTCACACACACGCATTCACTCACCCATTCACTCACCCATTCACACACACACGCATTCACTCACTCATTCGCTCACTCATTCGCTCACTCATTCTCTCACCCAGTCACTCACCCAGTCACTCACTCAGTTGATCTATAGTTTTATCTATCAATCAGCCATTCGCCGGCAAGTGTCGCAAATGCTTTGGACACTGCATCGACTTTTAAACTTCCTTATCTTCCTTATCTAATCTGCTTAAAGGTTATCTCGGAGGAGACTTGCGGCGTATTTTTTGGTTGTAGGTCTTTGGTGATGATTAGATCAAAAATCTGTTTGTTTATCTCCATAAGACAAATGATAATCTCTCTTTCTCTTTCTCTCTTTGTCTCTTACACACACACACACACACACACACACACACACACACACACACACACACACACACACACACACACACACACACACACACACACACACACACACACACACTCACCTCACTCATTCACCCACTCGCACGCACGCACGCACGCACACGTATGTATGTACATACGTATTTATATGCGACTGTGTATGGGCTTATGTTGTGAATGCACAATTTGTATACATTCACTTAGTCCGCATAAACAATTCACATGTTTCTGAATACGCTTTAGACGTCGAGAGTTTAAGGGTAAGTAAGAAATAAGCAGAGATGTTTGAATAAAGAAAATCATAATATAAACAAACAAACAAAAAAATAGATTTTAATTCCTTGGGCGTGCCTGCGATAGGACGTGCGGGCGTGGGGTTTAATAAGTCGGCACTCGGTCAGTGTGTTGTTGCGAAGCCCAACATTTAGGCGCGCCGGCGCGGCGCTGTGGCTTGAGTGATGTGGTCTATGGGTTCAAGCAACGGAATGATTTGCCGGGTTGATCTCTCGCTCTCGGTCTCTCTTTTTCTTCTGCTCGTTCTGTCTCTCGCTCTCGTTTGCCGTCTCTTTTGCTTGCTCTCTCTCTCTCTCTCTCTCTCTCTCTCTCTCTCTCTCTCTCTCTCTCTCTCTCTCTCTCTCTCTCTCTCTCTCTCTCTCTCTCTCTTTTATTTCTATTTCTATTTCTATGACTCACTCAGTCACCTTCCCATTCTCTTGATCTCTTCCTCAACTCCATCCCGTCCCCTCCATTTATCATGCAAGCATAAAAGAAAGCGTCATGCGTGACACGGGGCGCGGGTGTCATGCTGACATGTGCATGGCCGTAGAGCACCGGTCGGCATCAGCAGGCAGGTTCGAACAGTCTGACACACAGGTGGTAGACACACGGCATGCGCTGAGAGGTAGAAGGTACACGGGTTGATGTCCAAGAGGAGACACACAGACAGACAGACAGACTTGTGGGTAATTGTGAAAAAAAATAGACGAAATAAGTTCAGGGATCGATATTGATGCTAAAACGATAATGTAGCTAAGAGAAAAGATGAAGATTCATTAATATTTTAAATATATATATATATATATATATATATATATATATATATATACACATATATATATATATATATATATATATATATATATATATATATATATATATATATATATATATATATATATTAATAACACTGCCACTAAAAGAAAGGAAAAACTTGCGACGTTTCGAACTTTTTTCATGAAAGTTCCTCTTCAGGCGAAAGCAATCCAACATTTTTTTTTATTCTGTTATGTGCACGTTACTGTGTTTTTTGTGATTCATACACACACACACACACACACACACACACACACACACACACACACACACACACACATATATATATATATATATATATATATATATATGTGTGTGTGTGTGTGTGTGTGTGTGTGTGTGTGTGTGTGTGTGTGTGTGTGTGTGTGTACATACATGCTGATGTGTACACATACACATATACATGTACATGTACATGTACATGTACATATACATATATATACACATACATATACATATATATATACACAGACATAGACATATATATACATATACACATATACATACACATACATATACATATACATACATACATGCATACATACATACATGCACTTGGGCTAAGGGTAGAATGCCAAGGGAAGGGAAAAACAACATACAAGTTGAAATGTAGAGCGTCCCTGGTCAGGGAATAGGCGGGAGGGGTGGGGTTAGGTCAGGGGATAGTCGGGAGGGGAGGGGAGGGGTTAGGTCAGGGGATAGGCGGGAAGGAAGGGGAGGGGAGGGATAGGTCAGGGGATAGCCGTGAGGGGCGGGGGTAGATCAGGGGGTAGGCGGGAAAGAACGTGAGGGGAGGGGAGGGGAGGGGAAAACAGAGCAATGATAAGGGATGGTAGGGGGGAGAGGGGATGGGGCGTGGTGTTGGGAAAGATGGGAACGCGGAGGGGGGGGGGGGATGCAGTCTTAAGGACGACCGCAAGGGGATGAGGGGAGGGGAGGAGTTAGGGGAGAGGGGTAGGGGGAAGCGTGGGGTTGCAAAAACTGGTCTGACGGGACGAAAACGCGAGTAAAATACTTTGTTATGAAAGAGAAAGTCCAGCAGGCGATTTTGTACCTCGGGGTCTCGTCTCGTCTCGTCTCGGCTGGGGAGGGGGGAGGGGGGATGGAGGATGGAAGGAAGGGGGTGGAGGACGAAAATTTTAGTTGCGGTTTATTCATCTGCCAGTTTTGGTTTTATTTCCGCCACTCGACACTGTGGTTGAGATTTTGCTTATGATTTTCCTCAGTCTCACTATTATTATTATTATTATTATTATTATTCGTTTTCTTCCTCTTCTTCTTATTATTATTTTTATTATTCGTCTTCTTCCTCTTCTTCTTCTTCTTATTATTATTCGTCGTCTTCTTCGTTTCCTCCTCTTCCTTTATCTTCTTGTTTCTCATTCCCCACTACTCCCCCCCCCCCTCTCTCTCTCTCTCTCTCTCTCTCTCTCTCTCTCTCTCTCTCTCTCTCTCTCTCTCTCTCTCTCTCTCTCTCTCTCTCTCTCTCTCTCTCTCTCTTCGTGTTTCACAGGGCGTATCAGTCAGCCCTCTGCAATAGCTGCAATGATTGCTCCACTCCACTCACCCGCACTCTATCTCCCCACCTTACCGGCAGCCGGCCACGCACCGCTACATTGCCGTGTTCCTTACGATACCAAGAGCGCCAGGTGCTCGCTCTGCCCCACTGCCATGCCGCTGCACGATTGCATTAGCATTGCACAACCAGCCAACCGTTGCAGATTTGCACCCGTGTTAATGAACAGCGAGGCTTGTAGTGTTTGCTGATTGATATAAATGTCTTTATTTGGAACTTGTGTGTGTGTGTGTGTGTGTGTGTGTGTGTGTGTGTGAGTGTGTATGTATGTATGTATGCATAATTTTTTTATGTGTTTGTCTCTGTTGATTTTGTGCGTGTGTGTGTGTGTGTGTGTTTGATTGAATAGTCATGCTTGGGTTATCATTTCATTGTTGATAGTATTCATTTGTCATCGTTGCAACAGCCTATAATGCGGACTGTGGTAAAGGCCTTTTTAACTCATCAGATACGGCTTATCATTGCATCGTCATCTGCCGTTTCTAAGAGCTGCAGTGATAAGACTATTTTCATCGGTTCAGGTTAGATAAGGAAGGATGAAGCGGATGTGTTATGCTTGCTGTATGTGGAAGGATGGATAAATAGATAGATAGTTAGATAATTAGATTGTGTTTATGCAACTTGTAGTTTTTTCTGTCCACTTGTGCGACCTGTTCTCTCTCCTCTGCGTCCATTACCCCCCTTCTCTCCTTCCCCCCCCATCTCTCTCTCTCTCTCCTCCCTCTATCTATCTATCTATCTATCTATCTAACTCTCTCTCTCTGTATATATATATATATATATATATATATATATATATATATATATATATATATATATATATATATCCCGTTTCCTCTCTCTCACTCTCCTCTCAAGGAATATTCGATTAATTCATTTTTCTCTTCCACAGGTAATGGCGGAGTCCTGACGTAATAAGGGCTGAAGAGGGGGTGGAGGTAAGGGGGCAACCATGGCATCTTGCATCTTGCATCATCTGGTCAACAGGTTGCGTTGTGTTTGGATGTGGGTCGGTATTGTTGTAATCCTTATCATAATTGTTGATAGGATGTCGTGTTTATGTTGCTATTGACATTATTATTGTCATTATTATTAGTAGTAGTGGTTGTAGTTGAAGTATTGTCACTTACTATTGTTATGGTTGTTGTTGTTCTTATTACTATTAGTATTAGTCGTAGTTGTTGCTAATATTAGCATTTTTAATATTATTGTTTTTATCATCATTATCATTATCAATATTAATATTAATATCATTATCATCATAGTTGTTAGCATTATCATCATCACCATCATCATCATCATCATCATCATAATCATAGTTGTTACCATCATCATCATAACAACAGGATACTTTCAGCTAAATATCTTATCCATATTTTCACACCCTTATCCTTATCACTGCTATGCAAGGAACAGATTGATTAAATTAATGCAGAATAACCTCCATTCGTGGTAAAGCCTGCGAAGATACGAATTGCAAAGTCTGTAGAGAGCGCGGAGCAGTTCTCTTCACGGAACACGGGTTGGGAACCGCTGGTGTTACGTCATTATCCCTGATGGTGTAATGCGGAGTTTGATTGTCATTGGAGCCTCGCATGTGTTTCGAAATCCACACGCGCGATGGGTGGATGGGTGGATGGTTGGACAGACGGACGGACACTCTTCAATTTCATATTGACATGGAGGGAGAAGAAGAGACTCAGAGACAAAGGAAGACGATAAGAGGTAGAGAGGGAGAGAGTGAAAGAAAAGAAAAGAAAAAGAAAAAGAAAAAAAGAGAGACATACATACATACATTTAGCAAGAAAATAAGACCGAAATACCGAAAGGCATGTATACATACATACATACATACATACATACATACATACAACAGACAACATACATACATGCAGAAAGACAGACAGACATAAGGACAGACAGACCGACTTAAGGACAAAGCGACCGACAGACAGAGAGGCGGGGGACAGAGAAATGCACACGTGATGGGGAGGGCACACGCCAGCCCCAGCCGAGTAGATCTTATTTCCTGGTACTAGGAGGACTCGCTGTCTCACGCCGCCGCCTCCGTCAACACTTGGCCAATTGGGAAAGAGCTCTGGCTCGGCGGGGTTTGATGCTCTTGTTTACTGGTGATTATCATCATCATCATCATCGTAAGTCATCATCATCTCTCTCTTTCGAAGATGTATATATATATATATATATATATATATATATATATATATATATATATATATATATATATATATACATATATATATACACATACATATACATATATATACATACATATACTTATATACATGCATACATACATACATACATACATACATACATACGCACATACATACATGCATACATACATACGCACACACACACACACACACACACACACACACACACACACACACACACACACACACACACACACACACACACATATATATATATATATATATATATATATATATATATATATATATATATATATATATACATATATACATATATATACATACATACATACATACATACATACATACATACATATACACACACATATATGTGTACATATATACAAATACACATATGTACATATACACATATATATACACACATGTATGTATGTGTATATATATATATATATATATATATATATATATATATATATATATATATATATATATATATATATATATATATATATATGCTTGTGCGATTGCGCGTGAGTGTGCGTATTCGTGTACGTGTATGTCTGTGTGTGAGTGTTATGTACATTGTTTTCATTGGTTTGATTGTCCGATAATCTATCGCTAACCCTCCCTCCTCTAGGGAGGGGAAATGAACCGGAAGGTGAGAGAGGGAGAGGGGAGAGAGAAGGAATGAGAGAAAGAGGGAGAGCACGAGAGCGAGAACAGGTTTCTCTGCATAACAACAAAGACAGACAGAAGAGTAAACAAACAAACAGATAAACACCTGGGGTCATATACGTCTTCCAGACAAATCTCAGCTGGCGGAAGAGGCGTGGCGTGGCGACAATCTCTGCCGGGGTGCCATGGCGAGGGGGGAGGGGGGAGGGGGAGAGGGTAAATGTCATGGCGAGGGGGGGAGTGTAAGTGTCATGGCGATGGGGAAGGGGAATGGGTGAGGAAGGGGGGTGTCATGGCGAGGGGGGAGAAGGATAGGGAGATGGGGGTATCATGGCGAGGGGAGAGTTGGAGAGGGAGAAGGGGGGGGGTGTCATGGCGAGGGGGGAGTAGAAGGAGAGGGAGAGGGGGAGGGGGAAAGTGTTGAGGTAAGTGGGAGGGGGTGAGGGAGAGGGGGAGGAGGAGGAGAAGGGGTGGGGAGTATCATGACGAGAGTGAAAGAGGGGAGGGGGGGTAGAGGAGGTGTATCATGTCAAGAGTGGAGGAGAGGGGGGAGGGGGGTCCTGGGGGAAGGGGGCGTCTCCGCGAAACCCTTGCAGGTTGAAAGATTTTCTCGCAAGCTAATTAAAATGGGCGTTTGTCCTTGGTCTCTCTCGCCTGTCGCCCTTGGTGGGGGGATGGAGGGGAAGAGAAGGTGGTTGGCGAAGGAGAAGAAGAAGAAGAAGAAGAAGAAGAAGACTGGGAGGGAGGGAGGGAGAGGGGAGAGAGGTGGGGGGAGAGTAAGAAAGGTGTTTCTTCTTCCTCTTCTTTCTTTTTTTGAGTTTCCTGGATTCTTGTCCTTGTGGCTTCGCGAATCGCCTTTGTTAGTTTGTTTTGTGTCTGGCGAATGTTCCCTTCTTGGGTTTTCTTTTTTTTTCTATTTTCTATTTTGTCTTCTTTTTTTGTGTGTTTCTCTCCCCCCCCCCCTTGATTTCGTTTCTCTTTCCTTTTCATATTGTCTGTCTCATTTTTTCTTTCGCTCTTTATCTTTCTCTATTTCTTTTTCTTTTTCTCTCTTTCTCTCTCTCCCACTTTCTCCCACTCATTCTCTCCCTCATTCCCTCTCCCTTTCTCCCTCTCTCCCTCTCTCCCTCTTTCCCTCCCTCTTTTCGTTCCTCCTGTCTTCCTTCCCTCAGAGAGAGAGGGAAAGAGAGGGCGGAAGAAAAAAAAAATATATATATATATATGAAGATAGAGAAAGAGAAAAACGAAGGAAGAGAGAGAAAGACCGAGAGCGCGAGAGAAATTCCCCAAGGAAGAGAGAAAGAGAGGCAGAGATGGAGACAGACAGAGACAGAGAGAAAGAACGCGAGAGCGAGAGCGTAAGAGTGGAGAGGGAGAGGGAGAGGGAAGGAGTGAGCGAACCCCAAAAACAAGAAAGCGAGCGATGAAAGGTGACCGCCAGTAGCCTTTGCTTGCATGGTGTTTGCATCTTGCACAGGGGAAGATTGAGCTTGCGTTATGCAATCACAGAAACGGCGCCGCTAGAGCATCCCCCAAGACGCTCCTCCGCCGGCCTTGTGAAGGACGCGGCACGTGTGCGAGTCCTGCCTGCCCTTCCTTGGGGGAAATCTCTCTCTCTCTTCCTCTCTATCTCTCTCTCTTCCTCTCTCTCTCTCTCTCTCTCTCTCTCTCTCTCTCTCTCTCTCTCTCTCTCTCTCTCTCTCTCTCTCTCTCTCTCTCTCTCTCTCTCTCTCTCTCTCTCTCTCTCTCTCTTTCTCTCTTTCTCTTTCTCTCTCTCTCTCTTTCTCTCTTTCTCTTTCTCTCTCTCTCTTTCTCTCTCTCTTTCTCTCTCTCTTTCTCTCTCTCTCTCTCTCTCTCTCTCTCTCTCCCTCTCTCTCTCTCTCTCTCTCTCTCTCTCCCTCCCTCCCTCTCTCTCTTCCTTGGGGAATCTCCCTCCCTCCCTCTCCCTCTCCCTTTCTCTCTTTTGCCTGTATCTCTTTGTTTATTTCTGTGCTTGGTTATAGGCCGTGTGTGTGGGGGGGGGGGGGGGGGGGTGCCTACTCCATGTGTACGTATCTGTGTGTGTGTTTTGCCGGTCTCGTGAGGCGGGAAGCCGTGCAAGGGACTTCCTCGTGAGTTTTTTAAGGGTTTTCACTGGGAACTTGTTTTTGAGCAGAGATCTCTTAGTGCAGTGGAGACGCGCGCCTGCTTGTATACCTACGTTTATTGTTTTTGGGTGGGGGTGAGGGTGGGGGTGGATGGATAAGTGGTTGGTTGGGGTGTAGGGGTAGGTTGTGTTGTTTCTATTTGTTGCCTTCTTCATTATCGTCATCATCCTCATCACTATCGTCACTTCATCAAAGTCATCGCCATAGCTAACAGCTAGATTAAAGTCGTCATAGCTCGTTTCGATTAATAGCTGTCATTAATACTCTGATGACACGAGTCAAAAGCAACTGAAGTAATTAACATAATTTGATAGTGTAGGAGTAGTAGTAGTAATTGTAGTAGTTGCAGTAGTCATGATCATGTTCTGATACTACCTGCAATACCAGTAATAATACCTCAAGATGATCCCTGGCTGAACCCTTCATATATATATATATATATATATATATATATATATATATATATATATATATATAGAGAGAGAGAGAGAGAGAGAGAGAGAGAGAGAGAGAGAGAGAGAGAGAGATAGAGATAGAAAGATAGAGAGATAGGTAGATAGGCAGGCAGGCAGGTATGTATGTATGTATGTAGTTAGATAGATATTTATTTATTCATGTATTTATTTATTTATTTATTTATTTATTTGATTGTAGTAGTTGCAGCAGCATTAGTGGTTGTGGCTGTATCAGTAATTATAGTAGCATCAGAAGTAGTTGTATTTGTAATGATAATGGTAATAGTAATGGTGGTAGTGATGATAATAGTCGAAATAGCTGTAATTGGAATAATAATAATAAGACTAGTCTACTATTTATATTGATTATTTTCTGTCTCTCTAGAGCAAAATAAGTGTAAAAAGAAGAAAATAATAATGAGTGGAAAAGGATAGAGAAAAAAAAGCAGTGAAAGTCAGACGAGGATTAGCAGTGTTGACGTCTAAGCTCCGCCTTCCTTGTTGCTTGTTTGTTTCTTCGTTCTTTCTCTCGTTCGTTACTTTCCTTTTCCTTTTTTTTCCATTTATTCTTTGCTTTCGTAATCTGTTTGTATTTTTTATGCCCTACTTTTGTGTATACTTTTTTCTCTCTCCTCTCCTCTCCTCTCCTCTCCTTTTTTTAAAATCTCTCTCCTTTCATCTCCTCTCCTTTTTTTTCTTTTTTTTTTCCTCTCTCTTCTCCTCTCCTTCCTCCCTCCCCCTTCCTTCTCTTTCCTTTCTTTCGCTTTATCTGTCGCTCTCTCCCTCTCTCTTTCCCTGTTTTGCGCATGTCCGAGCGACAGAGTAAAAAGAACATAACACCGGCTCCGGTTCTCAGGCTAGATAAACAATGATTACATCCTTAAACGCGGATGCAAAACAATGAAACACAGGCATCACGGAGTATGTAAATAACACACGCACTCATAACCACTCACGCACACGAACACACACGCACACACAAACACACACAAACACACACACACACACACACACACACACACACACACACACACACACACACACACACACACACACACACACACACACACACACACACACACACACACACACACACACACACTGTCTCTCTGCCTATCTATCTATCTATCTATCTATCTATCTATCTATCTATCTATCTCTTTCCCTATTTCTTTCTCTCCCTCCCTCCCCTTCCCATAATTACCTCTCACCAAATCACTCCCTCCCTCCAACTCACTCTCTCTCTCTCTCTCTCTCTCTCTCTCTCTCTCTCTCTCTCTCTCTCTCTCTCTCTCTCCAACTCCCTTTCTCCCTCCCTCCCTCTCCCACCAACTCCTTCCCTCCCTCCCTCCCTCTCCCTACCTCTCTCCAACTCCCTCCCTCTCCCTACCTCCCTCCTGCCAACTCCCTCCCTCTCCCACAAACTCTTTCCCTCCCTCCCTCCCTCTCCCTACCTCTCCCTACCTCCCTCCAACTCCCTCCGTCTCCCCAGCACCAGATACCAGAAGCGACAAGCACGTTCGGAAACAATAGCACAGAAAGAAAAAAAAAAGAGAAATCGAAAAAAATAAGAAAATAAAGAGAGACAATGCAACAAGTGCAACAAAAGGCAAGCCGGATGTAGTGCGCTGTAAACAATACACTGTAGACCCGCTTAAATGCATCGCCAGTCATAATTATGCGCGTTGGAAATGTCACCGTCACTATAACCGGTCGGGAGGGTCGGCCCCGTGACACCTGCTGCTGTACCTTGTGTCACCATCGTCATTTTTATGGTGTCAGCATCACGGATCATCATTAATGGGGTCATTTTCGTTGTTGATTATTGATATTGTCTTTATATTGTGGCATCTGTTGGAGCTATCATCACTATGATTTGTTTATCATTACCATTATTATTAATCCCGTTATTGATTTAATTCTGATTGTTATCTAAACGCTATGGCACCTGCTACGCTCTCCCATTGCCATAATTTTCGTTTTTGATGTCGTTATCCTAATCATTACTATTGTCTTTACCGTTTCTAACCGGACTTTCTGAAAACTTGTTAAATGCCATCATCATCAATCATCATCATCACCACCACTACCACCACCACCACTGTCATTATCATCATCATCATCATCATCATCACGAACATTATCATTATGCAAAATCTTTCTCATCCGCTAACCGTGACGTTGTATGGTGTTTATTTTTTTCGTAAGATACTTTGACACCTACTTGAATGCAACATTGTAATTACCACCTCTTTAATCATTTATTAATTGCCCTCCCTACAATTAATAGTCCTCCCTCCACCTCACCCTCCCATCCCCATAATTAAGTAGTTTTAGAATGAAAGTGCCGTGTAACAACACCCCCCCCCCCCCCCTCATATTGCCCCTCCCCCCCTCCCTAAAATTATCACGCTATGAAGATGGTGAAGAGGAGGAGAGGAAAAGGTGGAAGAGGTAGACTGATAGATCGAAGAGGGAAAATAAGACAAAGAAGAAAACAAAAAGAGGAGGGGATGGGGGGAAGAGGAGGAGGAAGAGATAGACGGGGGAAGAAGAGGAAGAGGAGGAGGGGAAAGAAAAGGAGGAGGAAGAGATCGACGGGGGAAGAAGAGGAAGGGGAGGAGGGGAAAGAAGAGGAGGAGGAGGAAGAGATAGACGGGGAAGAAGAA
>BOPN01000636.1:107500-127500 GCA_017312705.2 Penaeus japonicus
GCGGTGCGGTGGACGTCGTTTCGTTTCGCCCCCGCTAGACCGAATTTACGACCTCCCCCTCTCAGACCCCCCCCCCCCCTTCTCCTTCCTCCTCCCTCCCTCCTCCTTCTTCTTCACCTTCTTCCTCCTCTCAGACTACCCCACTTCTCCTTCTTCCTCCCTCCTCCCTCCTCCTCCTTCTTCACCTTCTCCTTCCTTCTCCCTCCTCCTTCTTCTTCACCTTCTTCCTCCTTCCTCTTTCTCCTCCCTCCTCCTCCTCCTCCTCCTCCTCTTCCTCTTCTTCTTTTTATTCCCTCCTCCCCCCCCTCCGCCCCCCCCCCCCCCCCCGACTTGCCCCTTCCCCCCCCACACCTATATTCCTACCATTATATTGATCACGATCATTGTAATTATCTCCATCACCATTGTTATTATTATTGTTATTCTATTTATGTTATTGTTAATACCATATTTTACCATTGTTATCATTATTATTTTTGTTTGAATTGTTTTTTTGTTGTTTTTTTTTATACTTTTCTTATTCTTTCTATTATTATTATTATTATTATTATTATTAATATTATTATTGTCATTATTATTTTTATTGTTATTATTATAGAATTATTATTATTAATATTATTATTGTTATTATTATAGAATTATTATTAATGATATTATTGTTGTTGTCCTTGTTGTTGTTTGATATCTTTAACATTACCATCATTATAAGTATGCTTTAATTGTTTTTCTTATTATTATTAATATAATTGCTTTTGTTGTTGGCACTATTCTTATTCTCACCGAGTGACCCTCTCCCTTTCTCGTCGCAGGTTCAATGGCGGGAAAATCTACACATACATCGGCGAGGTGTGCGTGTCCGTCAACCCGTACAGGACCATCAACCTGTACGGCAAGGAGTACGTCACCCAGTATAAAGGTACGGCAGGGATGGGATGGGATGGATGGGGGGGAGGGGAGGGAAGGGGTGGTGGATGTGGTGGGGGAGGAGGGAAGTAAAGATGGAAGGGTAGAAAGGAGAAATGATGATGGACGGGGAATAGAAGGATGGAATGAAGGGGGGATAGGAGAATAGAAGGAAGGATGGAAGTATGGAAGGAAAGTGTAGAGATGGAATTGTGAAAGAAGTGCATAAGGAAGATTTTATTTGTGCGTATGCGCATCTGCACGTACATATACGTGTATGTGTACGTGCACGTGTACGTGTACACATACGCATACGCATACCAACCCCGCCCCCTGTTACCTCTTCCTCCTCCCCCCCAGGCCGCGAGATCTTCGAGCGCCCCCCGCACGTGTTCGCCCTCGCCGACGCGGCCTACAAGGCGATGAAGCGGCGCGGCCAGGACACGTGCATCGTCATCTCGGGGGAGTCCGGCTCGGGCAAGACGGAGGCCTCCAAGATCATCATGAGGTACATCGCCGCAGTCACCAACGTCGCCGGCCAGCAGGAGATCGAGAGGTGAGTCCCCCGGGGGCTTGTGGGGTGGGTGATGGGTGGGGATGTGGGTGGGCGTGGGTGATGGGTGTGGGTGGGATGGGATGGGTGTGGGTAGTAGGAGTGGGTGTGGAGTGGGCGTGGGTTATACGGGTGGAGGTGAGGGTTGTAAGAGTGGGTGGGGTGGGCGTGGGTTATAAGGGTGAAGGTGGGGGTTGTAAGAGTGGGTGGGGTGGGCGTGGGTGTTAGGTGGTAGGGGTGGGATGGAAATAGAGAGGGGAGGGGGTGAGGAGGTAAGTGGGTAAGGGAAGGAAGGGCAGAGGGGAAGGGTCGAGAGAGTTCTTAGGGTTGGTGTTTTGGCAGTCGTAGTCAGAATAATGATGATAAATATTATTATCAACGGCAGCATAATTATCGGCATCATTAGAGTAAGCATTATCCGTTCTATTAGCATTATCATTGTCCTTGATGTTGTGATTATTATTCTTATTTCTTTATTGAAGCATTACTTTCGCCACCTATGATTTGCCGAAGCTTACTTTTTGAGGCAGGGAGGATACAGGCTTATTCTAGAATACATGTCTTGTAGTATGAACTTGTAAGCAATTTATCAGGTGCCTATGTTGATATTATCATCATCATCATCATCATCATCACTACTATCATCATTATCTCTTTCCATGCTTGAGAACTGCCATTGTCAAAGGGTAAAGACAGGGGTTTTGTATGTAATTTTCTGGGAATATGTCTTTGTTGATTTCTCTTCCTTCTTCATCTTTTCCTTTTCGTTTTGTTTTTATTTTATTCTTCTTCTACGTGTTCTCCTTAATTTCTTTATTGAGAAATAATTGGTCATAGGTAGAGAGTGGAAACCAGATGATAACATTGATAAGATAATGAAATTTGACAATATCATTCCACAAAATATCACTTCATATATAAATATATATATATATATATATATATATATATATATATATATATATATATATATATACATATACATATATATACATATACATATACATATACACATACACATACACATACACATACACATACACATACACATACATATACATATATATACATATATATATATATATATATATATACATACATACATACATACATACATACATACATACATACATACATACATACATACACACACACACACACACACACACACACACACACACACACACACACACACACACACACATATATATATATATATATATATATATATATATATATATATATATATATATATGTATATATATACATATACACACATACATACATATGTACATATTGATTTGCATAGTAGAAGCGAGATCAAATTCCCTTTTCATTTTTATCTGTTTTTGGACACACGATTTTCATCATACGAACACAACCTTCGCAGTCAACTGGTGTCAGTTGCCTAGTAACTATTTCTCTCTTCACCATTCTTTGTTTGCCGCTCTTCTCCGTTCTGCCTTTAGTGTGAGAGATAGAGGTAAGAGAGAGAAGAAATGGGAGGAGAGAGAGAGGAGGAAATCGGACGCGGGAAGGTCACGTGACGATAGAATATCCAGGTGAGCGTAGCGAGAAGACACAGGCCCTTGAATAGAGCTCCTCGGGTCACGGCCGCGGCGCCGCCCTCGATATAGTCTTGTGTACACAGAGCGGAATGATCACGCTGATTGTTGTATAATTCGAAATGTAGTTTTTGGATTTTTTTTCTTGAGAGAGAGAGAGAGCGTGAGAGAAAAGAGAGAGAGAGAGAGAGAGAATTTATATATATATATATATATATATATATATATATATATATATATATATATATATATATATACATATATATATATATATATATAGTATAGTATGTAGTGTGTGTCCACCGGTAGACTACGGAGTTAGAGGGTAGAATCCGTAAGGATGGATAAGGAGTTGTATTGTACCTTTTCCTTAGTATCGTCTTTGGGTTATTTCATGTCAGAAGAATATTTGTTCCACTATTGTTATTATTGTACCTGCACAAGTACGATCACACGTGTAAGATACGGAAACAGTTTTCCATGTAGGTAGGTTGATAGGTAGATAAATAGGTAGGTAAATAGATAGGAAGGTAGGTCGGTAGGTAAACAGATAGTTCTTAGAGTATATGGATATTTTTTTAGCCCTTTCGAAACCGACAAGAAAATGCATTGATGAACAAAAGAGTGAATTATTGAACAAAGGGATGCAAGGACCGAATAGACACGGGGATGAACAGATTGATAGGATTGACATTGCATAGATGATGAGGATAATCACGTTCTCATTCTCTTCTTCCTCTTCTGCCTCACCTTCATCCCTTCCTCACCCTCACCATCCCTCATCATGTCCACCCCACTTTTTTGTCTCCCTTCTCCCCAACCCTTCTGCGTATCGTGTCACGCTTATTCCTCCCTTCCCTATCTTCCCCATCATCTTTATCTCCTTTTACCCCCCCCCCCCTTCCCTCTCATCTTCACCTTCACCTTCCTTATCTTCCTCATCTCCTCTTTCTCCTCCCCCTCCCCCTCCCCTTCCCCTTCCCCTTTCCCCCATCTTCTACACCTTCACATACACCCCATCTTCCTCATCCCCTCCCCCACCCTCCTTCCCCCTCCCCCTCCCCTTTCCCCTATCCCCCATCTTCTACACCTTCACATACCCCCCATCTTCCTCATCCCCTCCCCCACCCTCCTTCCCCCTCCCCTGCACCATCACTCCCCTTTACCCCCACCCGTCCCCACCCCACCCCTCCTATCCCCCGTATCACCCCGTGTGCCTCCCCCCGCGCAGAGTGAAGAACGTGCTGCTCCAGTCCAACGCCATCCTGGAGGCCTTCGGGAACGCCAAGACCAACCGCAATGACAACTCCTCCCGCTTCGGCAAGTACATGGACATCAACTTCGACTTCAAGGGCGACCCCATCGGCGGCCACGTGCAGAACTACCTGCTGGAGAAGTCTCGAGTTGTCCTCCAGCAGTCCGGCGAGAGGAACTTCCACTCCTTCTATCAGGTGGGCCTTGAAGCTTGTTTTTTGCGTAATATATTTTCTTTTCCCTTTTTTTTTTTAAGATTGTTTTGTTTGCTTATTTGTCTGTTTGTATTATCTGTTTATATATATTTTTTTTTCACTTTCTTCATTATAATTATTTTATTTTATTTGTAGTTTTTGTCTGTTTGTTTGTGACTGTGTGATTGCATGTGTGTCTATCTGTCTGTCTTCCCCAGCAAACCATACCCTAATACCCTTTTCCTCGCTTGCCCCACCCTCACTTCACTTCACTTCACTTCGCTTGACGACACTTTCCTTCCCGCAGGTCCTCTTCGGCGCGTCGGACTCCGAGCTCTCCAAGCTGAAGCTGAAGCGCGACGTGAACGCCTACCACTACATCCGCCAGGGGGGGACGCCCAGGGTGGACTCCATCGCAGACAAGGTGGACTACAAGGCGTGCCAGGCGGCCTTCAAGACGCTGGGCTTCTCGCCGGAGCAGACGGACGCGATCTGGAGGGTCGTCAGCGCCATCTTGCATCTGGTGGGTTGGCGGTTGAGGCGATGGGTTGTGGGGGTGGGGGGGTGCTGGTAGTTGCTTATTCATTTTGGTGATACCAAGCTAAATGGTACTGATTATTTTCACCTTTTTATAAGAATGATAATACCAACCTAGGGGGGTAATTACTTGAAAATGAATCTTCACCCACTTTAAAATCACTTTCTTTATTTTTGTAAGAAGGATAATACCAATGTATATCTTATTAATTAAAAGAAAGTCTTTTCGCCCTCTTTATTTTCACTTATTATTTTTTCGTAATGATGATGATACTACCTTAGATGTTATTCATTAAAAACGATTCCTTATGATGATAATACTAAGCCCTCTCTTTCCACCACAGGGTAACATTGAGTTCACCTCCGGGGGAGACGAGACACAGATCAAGAACCCCAAGGTGGTGAACGACATTGCAGACCTCCTGCGCGTGTCACCCGACCAGGTGACTAAAGCACTGTGCCACCGGGTCATTGCAGCACGAGGCGAGGTCATGGAGAAGCGACACACAGAGAGTGAGGCCAGCTATGGGCGGGATGCCTTTGCAAAGGTCAGCGGATCACACTCTAACTTTCTGTACTCTTTCTTTACTCACTTGGTCAATGAGGGAGTGGAGGGGAGGTGGGGTGAGGGTGAAGTCACCCATTCACTCACTCACTCACTCACTCACTCACTCACTCACTCACCCACTTGGCTAATCACCCACTCACCCCCTCACTCTTTTTCTGTATTGTATGTATTGATAGGCAAGGTTTAGTCAACATATATTATTCAGTAAATACTTAAAGCATTTTCGAAACATGTGTTACACTGAAGAAGAAACAAAGAATGAGCTCAAATAATTTGACCATTCTGGATGCATCATCATCCCTTCAATGTCGTCATCTTGACCGTTTGCAGGCCATCTATGAGCGCCTCTTCTCCTCTATTGTGGAAGGGGTCAACAATGCCATTCAGGTGCGCTTCGAAGGTGCTGAGGCCAAGTACAAGTACAACACCGTCATCGGAGTGCTAGACATCTATGGTTTCGAGATCTTTGACCGCAACAGTTTTGAGCAGTTCTGTATCAATTACTGTAATGAGAAACTGCAACAACTGTTCATTGGTGAGTTGTTTTTATGCTATGATTGGTTTGGTAGATGAAGATGGCCTAGTAACGAAAGGCCAAGCCAGTGTTATCCTTGGCGCAATACTTGGCTGTCTGTATAACCATGTTAACTTTGTAGGAATTTTAGGACATCAAAATGACATATTTACACAGATTAAGGTCTACCTTAAAGTTTGAGTCAGTGTTCTAGACATAAACATATTACCATTGCTAAATTCTCTATCTTTAAGGAATGATCATTCATGTCTGTTCATTTTTTGTCATGGATGTTCAGATTAAGTTGAGTGACAATGAAGTTGCAGTGCATAAAAAATCTTTTATTTTATTACATTGCTACTTATGGTAAAAATGAAAATAATATTAGCTTTTACAAGTGTTCTTTCATTGTTTCATGGTGATATCCTGTATAATGGACAAAAAAATAATTTTATATGTTTTAAAAGCATTTAATTATTTTAATTAGATTTCAATTTATTTATTTGTATTGTTAATTTTTGTGATAGACCTTTCATGATAGGCCTCTTATACCCCTCCTCCTTGTCACTTCTAGAACTGGTGTTGAAGCAGGAGCAGGAAGAGTACAGGAGGGAAGGTATTGCTTGGCAGACCATCGAGTACTTCAATAACCAGATCATTTGTGACCTGGTTGAGCAGTCCCACAAGGGCATCATTGCCATCACAGATGAGGCGTGTCTCAATGTGGGCAGAGTTACAGATGAGGTTAGTAGACTCTGCATTTTATTTCTCTCTCTCTCTCTCTCTCTCTCTATTGCTCTCTCTCTCTCCCTCTCTCTCTCTCTCCCTCTCCACCCTCTCTCTCTCCCCCCTCTCTCCCCTCCCCTCCCCTCCCCTCCCCTCCCCTCCCCCCTTCACTCTCCCTCTCCCCCCTTTCCCCATTACTGAGAGTAGTGAAAAGTTTTGTCCTGCTACATCTATTTTTAATTGTAATCAATAAAACTTAAGTTTGTAATCAAGTCCGCCATTCCTGAACATGAAGGGAATGTTGTTCATCAAACTACCACAAGTCCTGATTTGATGTCCCCTAGTGCATATTGTTGCCTCATGCTGATAGCATTATGTTTCACTACATTATTCCCATATATTTTATTACAGATGCTTCTGGAGGCAATGGAAGGCAAACTCAAAGGACACAAGCACTTCACTACCCGCAAGCTGTCACCCATGGACAAGGAGCTCAAGCACGTTGAAGAGTTTCGCGTCAAGTAAGAATCCTACCTTTGCTGCTGTTGAGTAAATTCAATCTTTTTCATACTTTCTCTTTCAAGTACGAGAATAGGAAACCAGATGAATTGCATTAGCTTACGGAGAGAGGAGGAGGAGAGGTGTTGGCGGTAAAGAACTAATGAAGTTTCACATTGAGGTATTAATGTGCGAGTGTTAGGGATGGAGTGACCAAATGGCCTATTCCCCGTAGGCATTATGCTGGCGACGTGGTGTACAGCATCAAGGGTTTCCTGGAGAAGAACAAAGACACACTCTTCCAGGACTTCAAAAGGCTGATGTACTCCTCTTCAGATCCTGTGATTTCAAGCATGTGGCCGGAGGGTGCCCAGGACATCACTATGGTATGTAAAATTTGCATAAAACTGCTTGATGCTTGTATGAGTGCTATCATCATGAGAGGTGCACATATTAGATTTGATTATATGGATAGGAAATATTTATTTAGTTAAAGGTATTATAATGTAAGAAATGAATCTGAATGGGAAGCTTGTGATTTATTATTGATTTTCCCATTGCAGACCACAAAGAGACCACTTACAGCTGGTACTCTCTTCAAAAACTCAATGATTGCACTTGTAAAGAACCTGGCCTGCAAGGAGCCCTACTATATCCGCTG
Source organism: Penaeus japonicus (assembly GCA_017312705.2). NCBI lineage: Eukaryota > Metazoa > Arthropoda > Malacostraca > Decapoda > Penaeidae > Penaeus > Penaeus japonicus. Next base: position 115,474 of record BOPN01000636.1, read on the forward strand.
CATCAAGCCAAATGACCAGAAGTCCCCAGTCATCTTCGATGAGGAACGAGTGACTCATCAGGTGGGTTGTGAATAAGAGTCGGACAATTGTGAATATGAATAATGATATGGGTGTATATATATATTTTTTATCTTTTTTTTGTGTGTTTGTTTGTTTTTCTTTTTGTTTTGTTTACAGTTTTCTTCTTCTTCTTCATCCTCCTCCTTTTCTCATATGTGTGTCAGATGTTGATAGTCCTCACTTTCGCAGGTCAACTACTTAGGTCTTGTGGAGAATTTACGTGTCAGAAGAGCAGGGTTTGCATACAGACAAAGTTATGATCGGTTCTTAAGAAGGTAAGCTGATCTAGCATCATATCTTATTTGCAGAGTAATAAACCAATTGATCAGAGTCAGTTCACCCTCTTTTAATTATGATTGAGTCAAGTGTACTTAGAAGGAGAGAAGCCAGTGTATTTTGGAAGATGTACATTGAAGCCTTTGTGTCCTCTTGCAGATACAAGATGATATCCCAATACACATGGCCCAACTTCCATGGGGGCACAGACCGTGAGGGTACCAAGATCCTGGTGGAGGAACAAGGCTTCAGCAATGATGTCAAGTACGGAAACACCAAGATCTTTGTCCGGTCTCCACAGACGCTCTTCGCCCTGGAACAGGTAGCAATCTAAAACTGTATTGAGTCAGAGGATGTGAGGATTAGGTTACATTGTGGTTTTGGCTGATCATGTTCAATAGAAAGAAAGAAAAAAAAAAAGGAAATGAAATGGAATGTTTAATTTATTCATTAATTTTGTGCAGTTCCATTGTCCTATGCTCAAGGTTTAATAAGGATCCTCCAATGATCTTGTTTAAACTCTGTCTTTAGCAATTCAAATCATGTGTTTTATTGTAAACCAATGCAACCCTATTAACAGCATGAACTGGAAAGAAACAACTGCTTCTAACAATATTTTTTTCCCTCTCCTTGCCTTCCTTGTCTACAGGCAAGAGCAAAGTTGATTCCAGGCATCGTGATCTTCTTGCAAAAGATGTGGAGAGGAGCTCTGTGCAGAATGCGCTACAGACGAATGTGCGCAGCCCTGACCATCATGCGTCATTACAGACTTTACAAGATGAGGTCTTACATGCTTGAGCTCCACCGAGTGTTCAGGTGAGGTTTCCTATCTTTGTTGCTTTGCTGCTTGATAGCTGAGATTTTTTTTTTTCATACATGTTGATCTGTTTTATTAAAGCAAAAGGTTGTTATTCTTAGTGTTCTTTAAGTTAAGGTTTAATGTTCATTTATTATGTTTCTGTATATACTTCTTTTTTTTTTTTCTCTTATGATTTACCTAAAAATTACTAGATTTTACTCTTGAAACATGAATAGCTGAATAACTGAAAAACATGTTTCTAAATGATGTTAGGGCACGTCGAGGCTTGCCCGATATCAGCAGTGGCTCGCAGGACTATTTGGGTAACAGCCCAAAGTAAGACACAAAATGGCGTACCTACATTAATCGTTATCCAGAGTGCACCCAGATTAGAACAAAATTCCTCTTGTCTCACCCCATGATACTTTCCTATTTGTTTTATGACTCGGGGGCATCATTCATTCATGACTGCCACAGGGAGATGGTTGCCCTGGTTGTACCTTATCATTTTTATTGTCAATGTTGAAGTAAAAAAAAGGCATGAGTGAGTATGGCTACTTTTACTGCAAGGTAATTTTAACATTTTGATGGTGTGATCTTCATCAGATCCATATGTGTCTGAAATAAAGATAACACTGAAATGTTGAATATACATGTTGTCTCGTGAAAGTATTCATGCTCTCTCATACCTTTTTCAACAGAAGAGAGTGCATGAACAAATCCTTGTTTCTTACAGCATTGTAGTGGACAATCGCACTGATAGGTGAAGTTCCTTTAGTGATAGTGATATCCTGTATTATTTTTAGAATATTTGTCCATATCTATATAGGATTACTCCTTCATGGTGAGATGAATATAATATGTATCTTCAATTAATGTTTTACCTTTAATGTACTGTGAAAACACCTAGATCACTGGATGGAATGACAGTGAATTTTATGAGTAGTCTTGATACAACCTGTATTTACAAGTGTTAAATTATATTTACCTCTTTATTTTCTCTTTATTACTGTAATTGATTTTTTATATGTTAGAAATGTTAATTAAAATGAACATAAAAAAAGAAAAGAGTAAGCCATATTTCTCACTATAACAGCATCAGATAAGATCAATTTCTAGATATGCAAATACCTCCTAAACCACAGCCTCATATCTAACCTTGTACCACGACTTGCAGGAATGTGCGGCAGATGCAAGACTACGGGAAGCACGTCCGCTGGCCGGCTCCCCCCATGGTGTTGAGGTCGATGGTGTCAGATTTCCAGAGCATCCACAACCGTTGGCGAGCCCACATGATCCTGTCCAACGTGCCCAAGTCGGACTGGCCTCAGCTCAGGATCAAGGTGCGGAGCTCGGCAATTCTGTTTGCAGTGAACGGAATTAAGAGAGCGTTGATTTTCAGCAGACAGGATTTTTTTTATGTATATGGATAGGGGTAGATTGTGATGACTGACTGGGTTTATTCACTCAGCTGGAAAGTGCATCCATTGCTGTTTGAGAATATGTGTGTTTGGATGAACGTGTAGAATGAATCCTTGTTTTTCTTATCTCTCTTCTCCATTTATTAGTTATTGACCCCTCTAACATTCATTTAAATATGTATAGATACTGTATTTTATATATTGCTAGCTTTTGAATGAAAGGGCATTTATTGTAGACACCCTAAATATCAGCCTTGACTCTTGCAGGTGATCGCTGGAGATGTTCTCATGGGGAAGCGAGCAGACTGGGGTGTGCGAGAGACATGGGAAGGGAACTACTTGGCGTCCACGAGAGAAAACCCAGATTCCTCTGCGTTCCAGTCGGCGGTCAAGAACATGAGGAACAAAGATGGGTTTAGGGAGGTGAGTAATGATTATTGAAAGTTGCTGATTCGGTATTGAAATTTACATATTTTATAATTTCTGCAATCATGGCACTCAGACTCACTTGGTTTGGAAAGCCAATATGGATGGGCAGTTAAGTGAATGGTGGAAGGAGGGAGGACTACCGAGAAATAATTTACACTTGCTTTAGACAGGTTTGTTTATTATGGATAATATGGACAACCAGAGGACTACCTTTTATTATCATTAGAATTATTATTATTATTGTTATGATTATTATTTTTATTATTATTGTTATGATTATTATTTTTATTATTATCATTATTATTATTTTTTGTAGGTGTTGTTCTCAAGTTTGGTGAGGAAGATCAACAGGAACGACAAGATGTCTGAGCGAGCCATCCTGGTGACGGACAGACAGATCTACAAACTGCACAGCAAGACTTTCAAGCCTTTGAGATCCCCCATTCCCATCCTGGAGGTGAGAATTTATGTTGTCTCGTTATTGGTATTTTATCACCCTCGACTTTTCTTAATTTCCTGTAACAACTTTTTTTCCTCTCCTTCTCTCTCTCTATCTTCTCTTTCTTTCTGTCACTCTGGCTTTCTGCCTCTCTCTCTCTCTCTCTACCTATATTTGCATAATATAGATATATTTTCACAGTCTATTTGTCTAATATAACTACATTGCCTGTTTGTAAATAACTTTTCACCAAGATCTGGATCAGGAGTTTCACCAGCCTTAGAGTTTCCTAATAACCCCATTATTTTTTCATTAATAACAATGACTGCCCCAACACAGGTGAGTGGGATCAGCGTGAGCCCAGGTCAAGACCAGCTGGTAATCATCCACCTGCGGGGAGGTAACGACTTCGTGGTCTCGCTGATGTCGCAGTCTAATGCCAACAGAGTGGGAGAGTTGACAGGACTTCTCCTTCGGCAGTACCAGCTGTGAGTTGTTGCGATGCAGTTGCAGCGTTTCTTAAGGCAATCCTTCATTGACCTTTTCACTGGAGGGTCTAAAGGGAATAGGGCTTTTCAGTGTTAGTTTTTCTCTTAGTTAGTTTTAGATTGGTCATTTTAGTGAAGAACTCTCAGTGTTATCCAGTGTTCACGGTTAAGTCTTATAAAGTAAGGTCCATGCAAGTTGGATTGTTGCATGGGTGTTATTATGTAGTAGTAAAAAGTGGATTTACTACAACTTTGATAAGTAATCAGAGTTGTTTCTTTTTCGCAGTCTGAATCGTGCTGACTTACGTGTTGTAGTGGCTGGAACTCTGCAGTGCATGCTGGGAAACAAGTCACGCATGATTACAGTTGAGGAAACAAATATCGGAACTTTCCCAGCATTTAGGTAAGTATTTCTGCATATCTTAACCCACTAGATAGTTGGGTATGGTTACATTAAGCTTTAAAAAAAAATCTATAAATAGACAAAAGGACAGAGTTCAAGTTGGTTTTGATTCCGTCTTTTATCTGTGATATATTTATCATGGGCAGTCGTTTTAAAGCTACAGTTTATTCTTAATATTGTAATCTCTTGGATTTTTACTTTAACCCATTGGTCACGGTATTAAATAAATGTTTGTGCAGTAGGGTGGCTGGTTTATATGTCTGGCACTGTGCCATCCGCGTCTATGACCAACTCTGCCTTTGCAGCAAATCATGTCATCCGCTGCCAATGGGTTAAGTAATGGACAATATATTGCATAACTAAATTTTATATTCCAGCCAATATCCATCCTTTTCACAGTCTAATGTGCACTCTTGTTCTGTATCAATTGCAGGAAGGGCACAAAGCGAGGTGAGCTCGTCTACTCGTGGCCAGAGTCCCTCAACAAGGACCTCCCTCCGCCACCTCAGACGAGCCTCCACCGCCAGGCTCCCAGCCCCCCCTCAAGGCCCCCGCCAGGAGCCAATGGCTACGGTAACGGCAATGAGCACGGCTACGGCAATGGACACATCAAGGGTGGCGGCTACCACAATGTTGACAGGAACAGCAACGGGAACGGCCATGTCTATGCCAACACACGGAGATACTGAGCTCAGACTGACACCCTTCAAGGAGAGAAGATGGTGGCTGATGTTTTTTTTTTTTTCGTGGAGTGAAGATATTAAAGTGTGCCTTATTTTCATAATATGTATAGCCCCTTCACTAGAGACTTTACCTAAGCTGATTCCTATCTCTTGCTGAATTATTTTCCCAATTGACATGATTCTTTGGGATTTTTCTATGGAACCCCATTTTTTTATTTTCTCTTTTTTTTTTTTTTTTTCTTTTTTTTTTTTTTGTAAAATATGTCTTTTCCAGAAACCTTCCCTTTGTCTGTATGCCATGAGAGTGTTCTATTTCTAAATTTCATATCTAATGAGTTCTGTTTGGTAAGATGATTTGATGTGTGCTATACTACCCTGTAAAGCTTGTAAACCACCAGTATATTTGTTTACAGCACAGGTGGTGGTTTGTATTATGTGTTTGTACATACGTAGACGTAGGAATTAAAAGGATTCGATTTTTACTTTTAAGTATTTCTCAATTTAGTGTATTTATTTGTCTTTTTTTAAAGAAGTACATGAATGTTTGTCGAAACAGTGTCTCTGAAGGAGAGACCTTGCTATATATTGTTGGTCCAAGAACCAGCTGATTCCAAATTTGGGACCAAGTCACGTGTTTTATGGGAGAAACTGGGGTATAAACTGATTGATTTGATATAACCATTATTACACATTAGCATTTATTTTTTGTGTTATATTTTCCTCTTCATGGCTTATGCATTTTTTGTATTCCATATATTTGATTCATTCACCATTTACTAGTGCTGGTCATGTCTTTCCATAATACTGTGCTATACACTGCATTTCTCTTTGTTAAAATGATATGGAGGAAGCCATCCTATAGTTGCTATAGGATGAAGCTTTTAGTGTTTTACTTGCAGTCCAGAGACAGGTCAAGTTGTTTTAGACCTATTTTAGAGATGTAGTATTATATATAGCTGCTAGCTAGCATGTTTTTGTAAACAGGAGTCATAGCAGATTTTTTTTTTCATCATTACTATCAATATATATATTTTTTTCTAATCTGTCTTATTCTTGTAATTATTTTCCTTACAAAGATACTGCTGTCAACTGCTATTTCGACTCGCTTCCCATTAGTCCTAAAGCAATTTATATGCAAATGTAGTCATTAGAGGTTATTGATTTCCTTGCAGGCATTTGCAAAGCTATCAATGGCAGTGCATAATAGGTCAGTCATACTTGAGTCGTTAGTGTTAGGGAGATTGTGAGAGAGAGAGACAGAGAAATAGTTGTTGGATTATTTTGCAATTTTTCATTGGTTGAAGACGTAGTGATAGGTCATGAAGATGGATTAATAGTGGAGAGTTCCCTTAGTAAGAATGAAAAGTTAATGGTACTTAAATAACATAGGAGAGTTAGTTACATATTTTACAACTTGTATTTACTTCTTTTTTTTTTCTTTCTTTTCTTTATTTGAGAATTGAACTTTATTTTTTCTTGTGTGTGGTTCTGAACATTCTCTTTTTTTAGAATGTATATTTCCTTTTATCTGTACTTTTTGTGTAGAAAGTAGATGCTATATGACCTTTTTAATACAGAGAAGTGTATTGCAGAAAAATATATTGAACTGTTGCACTAAAGTTTTAGATTAGATAAAGGCAAAGTGACCCAAGGTATGAAGTTAGGTATCTTCTGTTTGCTTTAGGAATTTAATCAAAATGTTTTATATTCCATTAGATAAATTGCATTTGTTACCATTTTCCCCCAAATGGGTTTATGAACTGAATTCTTTTTTTATGAACTGATTTTTTTTTTTTTTTTTTTTCTCAAGTCAACTACTATTCCTCAGAAATGTATTACCAAGTACTTATGGTTGCAATGAGGGACTGTACAGCTTATCTCAGCTTTAAACTACAGGATCAGGAAGCTCGGAAAAGTGACAAGGGTACTTAACACTTTATCTGGTCTCTTGTGTAAGATGTGTGGTATGATATATATGCACTGAATGGGTTTCACAGACAAAAAGAAAAAGAAAAAAAAAGTGCTTGCTGATGTTAAAGAGTGAAAGTAAAGCAACAAAAATTATCCTACACGAGTGTGTGAATTTATAATTATGTGCCATTTCTTTAGGGGGAGGGGTGGGGTGGGGGGGACCAGGGAGTGAAGAGTTTGACACATCAATTTGCAATATTGCTTGAGAAATTCCCTCAGTCTTTGAGGAATGGTTATGTGTTGTATTTTAGAGAACCACATTGTGAAATCCCGTTTATTCTTTTATGGTATTAGTGTGGTTTGCCTAATCACTATTCATGTACAGGACATTTTCTTTCATAGGTTAGGTGACTAACGAAAGCTTTTTTTAATATTCTATTTTGTTTTTTTGAAACACAGTTGATGTGAGGAACACTATGCAAATAGAATATCCATAATCATACAAGATGTATACATAGATATGCACACACAAATACACCCACACACAGACATATATGTACACACATATCCTTCTATGCCCATACACATCCAAGCAAGGGTTTGTGAATTATATTATCTATTAACAGAGCAATGTGTGAAAGACAGCCATAATGCTCTTATTCCACCACTGACCAGATGCAGGGCATTAATGATGCCTTAACAAGCTGTATGCAGAGACAACAGACACTTTTTGAGTGTTGGCTGTTTTGTTGAAATTTTGTATATTACATGGATATTTGTGAATAAAAGTGTCTGTGTAATGTTCTTATTTTATCTACTGAAATACCCAAATTAGATTATATACCTTTTGAAAAATCCTATTACAATCCTACTTATTTTACAAGCAGGATTTAAAAAAAAAAATAGTGGTTATTTGATGGAGAGTTTCTCAGCAAAAACAAACAAACAAACAAAAAAGACTTCCTATTTATTCAGTTTTTCATGAAGTGTAACAGAACTAATTTGACATTTTTCTGTTGCTTTGGATAAAGGAAGTTGCATATGACATTAACTAACAAAAAATTGCATTATTGACATGCATACAAAAAAAAATTATGAATGAGAATCAGTTGTTTCTCGACGGAAGATGCCCATGTTTCAATGTTGAAAAAAACATACATACATAATTGACTCGCTCATATCTTTATTATTGCTATTGGTAATTATATTTCCTAATATTGACAAAAAAAACATTAATCCAGTGAAAATTACAGAAATCTATATTGTTACATAAAAGAAATAACGGATGAAGCATTTTGATTTCTGGACATCGCATCACAAAAATAGAACCATGGAGCCAAAAAATAAAGAATGTGATCTACCTCTATCCTTTTTTTTATTTCTTATACCGTAACTAATTGACTAAGAATAGCAATCTTCTGCGCATGAGTTTTCCCGAGTTAACGATGGGTATTTTTGGCAACGATTGATTTTTTTTGGGTGAATAAAATGCCAGACCCAAATTATATTAATCTCTTTGTTAAATTTGCAACCTTTTGGTACAGTTCCAAAGTTATTGCATACTGAATATAGTAAAGAATACGATCTCTACACTGCTGATGTAATACTTTCCAAAAGGAGATCAAATATTACCGCAGTAAAAGTTTTCAATGTGAGAGCATCTTTGAAAAAAGAACATCCTGGATATTCAAAGAAATTATCTTTTATAGTGAAAGTTGTCACTGTCACTGCTTACACGAAGGAAATATCCATTGTCATTTGGTTTAAAATTCATAAATAATTCAAAATATGCGTTTACCTGAAATGCCATTTAACGCTTAGAGAAGGTCTCCAAAAGGTCTAAATGGTTTGAAAATATGTGAAACAATACAGAAACAGAATTCAATAGTTGGTTTCAACATGTAATATGCTTTGTATAAAAGAGAAAATTAGACTTTTTTCAAAATCCACAGAAAACTGATTTTCTGCTTAAATCTCACACACACCAAAGTTTAAATCTAGACAAAGTTGTGCAACAATGTAGCTGAGTTGTTGCCAGGCAATCGAGATGCGAGGCGCACAACGCTCGACGCTGCGACATTTTTTGTTGTTGCTGAAACTGTAGCGAGGAATTGGCGGGAATAACAGCCGAGAGAATGGTTCTCGTGTTGGTGGTCGATTATGCATTAAACGCACACGCACACGCACACACACACACGCACAATTACACACACACAATCACACACACACACACACACACACACACACACACACACACACACACACCGAGATGCGTAATATACCGGCCATTTCTCCCTCCACATTTATAAAATCGCTATGCATCACAGGAAACCTATTACTTGGAGGGTACAGACCGGTTTCACACTATGCATTGTGCAAGTTGGTGTTGCAACAGCTGGACTTCAACCAACAATTTGAGTATTCATCCAAGTTTCTATTAATAAACCCATTTCGCCGTAGACTGACTGGTAGGGGCTTTGTAAGCGATACTTCAGTGATGAATAATTACCATACAAGACTTCACGTCAGTCTACCAGTAAGTAGCAAAACCTCTTCCTGTTCTGCGAAACACATTAGCGCAGTAGAAGTTTGGTTAATGCAAAGCTTCAAGTTCACAATTCTCTGCGGCAACAAACTCATTTTGATCTCATTTACAGGTATGGAGTAATTCGGTTTTGTTGTTGTTGTTTTTTCACTATAAGGGGCTCTGAGGGTTAAATGTGGAAATATTTTTTCTTCTGTATCAGTGACATTTATTTCCAGCGTAAACTACTATGATGGTTGTTAGCGATATTCCAAATTTTCTTTGACATATCGAGAGTTTCATAAGAAGTTTTATATATTCTTGTGCGCTTCCGAAATTCCATGTACTTGTCCATGCAGAATAAATCCGACAATTAAGCAATTATTTTTAACACTACCAATTTTGATTAATAGTATATGATAATGAAAACAAGAATGTACTGTATTTCTTACTACGTCTCTTTACTCTTTTCCAACACACACACACACACACACACACAAACCACACACGCAGACAAACTTGTGTCAGAGCCCGCCCGCATGCGATTGTGAAGCAAACCCTGTAAGATGAAAGTGTGGTCCATCATCCATCATGGCGACGAATGAAGAGGGAATTACAGTGCATTTAGATATCTTGTGATTTCATTAATCTTTGTAATTCAGTTTAAACTCATAGCGTGTAATAAGTCCATTATTATATGAAATATGCTATAATCGTTAATGATACATATGTTTTTGTTATATAGATCTAATTCCTTTTCAGAATGAATAGTAACATTAGTTGAAAGTGCAGTCTTCCTTATTATATTTTTTCTGCAAGCTAAATTCGCCGAAGAATGGCATATCTATAACGCACACACATTAACTTATATTTTTCTTCTTCGTCTTGCCTTTCCTTTATTCTTTTAAAGCAATATGAAACTTTTAAAAAAGTCTCCCTAGACCGCTGAAAAAGATAATGAAGCCATATGCTAAAGGAAAAAAAATAAAACAATTAAAAACTGAGGGTTCGAATCTTGCCCACGGTCCAAGTTTGTGAAGTTGTCCATTCGTCGCAATGGTCTTTCACTTCCAGATCCAAAATCCATCGATTTTGGTCCTTGGCACAAAATCGATTATGAAAAAAGACAGTATTCGCCTAAGTACGTTACAGTTTGTTCTTTTGCATTTTAATTTTGCCCATTCGAACCGGGGTCATGTCGTTCACGTCAGAATTTTTCAGAATTTTGCCAAGGGCCAGGTGACGCGAAGGTACCGAATTGGGTAAATCTATAGTTTTTTTTTTAAGAGTTTTTTATTATTGTTTTAACAGTCACACTAAGAATGGTAGTTATATTTATTGACTGGGGATGGAAATTGTCATTAAGATTACCATAATTACCGTAATATTCACGGAAATAGTGATAGTCTAAAATAAAAAACGTGGATGGCACCACTCTCTCCTGGCACCAGTGGAATAAAAGCTGCAATGTGCCCCTGTGCCAGTTTGGCTGCTCTGTGACGTGGCACTTGCTACTCTAAACACAAGTCACCTTCCTCTTCCCCATCTTTTCATGTTTTTTTTCCGTTAAGGATGATTATTTCTTTCGTACTTGTTTACGAAAATAAACAATATACAAACAAATAAGGTAGCCTTTGGTCCTTCCACTTGCTTTCGTCATACTAAAGGTACAGAACAAAATGAACTAACATGGACAATATTAGTAGACTGCAATAATGAGAAAGCTTAACACAAAGAAGACTGAGATGAAACCCGTCTGGCTTTCATCTCATGGCTCCAGTGTCCGTCCAGGGGCCAAAGCAATCCAATCGCGTATCCAATGAACTAAGTTGCTCTCATTCTCCTGATGAGTGTTATGGATATCATTTGGATAAATAACCTATTTATTTTGATTCGTACAGCAGGAATTCGTTGAACAGGCGATGATACTATAATTGTAAATTCATGTGAGGTGCTCAGTTATAGAGAAGGCTTTGGGGGGGGGGGGACTTTGTGAATTTAGGGTGCCATCACTGAAAAAAAATGTTTGGGAACCATTGGGATAGTATAAAGCAAGTGATACCTCTGATTTAGTCCGCAATGATCTGGACTGAGTTGAAGGTGAGCGCTCCGTCGGACATCCTCTGGACGGAGACGACAGAGCCGACCAGCGGCGTGATAGCCTTGAAGACCAGCAATTGTCTGGGCTCTGCGGGGCCAGCGTACGTGTCCAGCAGGGGGTTAGCAGAGAAGTCCCCCGCCCCAGACACGAAGCCCACGCGAATCTCGATGTCCTGGAAGTCCGTAGGATTCAATTGCTTGGATCCGATCACGACCGACGAGATGGCTCGAGGCTCTCCCAGATCAGCCGCCCACCAAGCGTTAGCCTCTCCTCCCCGGGACGTGTACTGATAGTAAAATCCCACGAAGCAGTTATATCCGACGACAGCAAACTCTTTTGCCGCTCTATCGTTCAACTCCTCGGTGGCGGAGATCGTGGCATCGTGGGCTATGTTGCTAGGATTGGCGTAGGATGAATAGCAGAGGCGCGAGGGCGCTGGCGAGGTGCCTTCCACTCCTTCCCAGTGCAGGGAGACCTTGGCGCTGAACGTCT
>BOPN01000636.1:152500-155000 GCA_017312705.2 Penaeus japonicus
CTGCTATAAATTTCTTCCACACATTGCCGCACGTCATAGGTGATGGCAATAAATCACGCTACACTATTCACTTACTTTGTAATACATCTTCGTGCCTCCAGTTGCTTGTGCCACCACGATGACCGCTGCCAACACTTCCAGCACCAGGACTACTGCCAGCACCAACGCACCTGATGTCCTGGATCTTGACTTTGGAATCATGTCTCCTGTCAATCGATGGTCAAGTGTCTAAGGCGAGGATTACGCAACCCGGTGCTTCCCAGTCGTGTCTCTGAGGAGGGTGATGATTGGTGCAAATCACTCCCCTTCACAGGAGAAATAACCTTTAGGGACAGAGGCTTATGTCAGTTTATGTAAAGAAACTGATGAATAAAAAAATATATCCATAGATACATATACATAAAAATACAAGTATATATATATATATATATATATAGATAGATAGATAGATATAGATATACATATATATACATATATACATACATATATATATATATATATATATATATATATATATATATATATATATATATATATATATATATATATATATATATATATATATATATATATATATATATATATATATATATATATACATATGCATGTATGTGTATCAATACATGTGTTTTTATGTATATGTATCTATGGATATATTTTTCAATTATCATTTTCATCTCTATTCACAGCAAAGCCAAGAAGAATTAGTGTGCTTCCTTATGAAGAAGGAGCTTTCCCTGACACGTCGTCCTGAGTCTTATGTGTCTTGGAAGAACACTTATCAGCAGACTTTTCAAGATCTACATGCTATGCCGTTGGAGGAAGTAGACCTTGATCCAAGCAAATGCATCAAGTTGATATGCAATAGGTTTGTAGACAGATATGGCAGCCCTGAGTTATTTGAAGTATCCATCAAAATAAAATTGAAGAAAAAGTTTCGTTCAAGGATCCCCAGAAACGGTTTGATCTACACGCCTAAACAGAATCAGCTTTACGAGAAACTGTCTGGAAATTCTGACACATCTGCTTGAATAAACCTTGTGATAAGTGAACTGCCTCCATCAGTTCAAGGGAAGTGGAAAAACAAAGCATTTATCTACAAGATGATACAAGGGGTGTTGTTTCCAGCCTTTTTATATTTTGTGGACTATTTCTGACATTACAGACACTTACACACACACACACACACACACACACACACACACACACACACACACACACACACACACACACATATATATATATATATATGATGATCCAGGATTTAACTTTAAACCAGTAGTTAATTCTCACACAGACAGGCCTTTAAGAGTTGAGACATTTAGGGTGATTCCAAAGAAGACTATAGGGCCTGAAGTACAGTCTCTGAAATGCATGATCCTTGGGACAACCATTCTCTTTGTGAATGCAAGTTTTAGGTCAAGGTCCTTCGAAGACCGCAAGAAATTTCTAAGAAAAAAATGTCTTAAGTGTCAAAAAATCATCTAAGTTGCGAATGTTTAGAAGGCATTGCCTATAAAGACTATAGAAGTAAACTTCATTGTACCACAGTGCACTAATGAAACAAACAAGAAAATGTTAAGAAATCAGCAAGCGAAGTAGCATTAGATGTCACTACCAAGAGCACTGGAATATGTACAGAATTTTCTGGAAAGTCTTACACCAAGATTTTGCCGATTTATGTCTTCCATGAAAGTAACCCAAAGAGGTGTATGAAGAGTCTTATATCAGATGAAGAGAGTGACAAAACTTTGTTGAAAACTGACCGTTTAGCCTTCTTTGATCATGTCCAGTTACTTTAGCCGTTCCGTTGTGTCGGGAGGGAAAGATAGGGATGGGAGTCCACTAATGTATAATCCTACTGCCGTCAAATGCATTGAAGGTCCGACTAACAGGACTGAGATTCCTACTCCTAAAGTCGCTCAACTTCATCCACATCTCAAACATACAGCTCCAGAAATACCACATTCTGATGACCAAATTCAGATTCAGTTGTCGATTGGCAGAAATCTTCCTGAAGTCCATCATGTTTTGGATCAAGTGACAGGTCCTCTAAGAACTCCGTTTGCCCGAAAAATGAAATTGGGCTGGGTAGTTATAAGTGGAGTCTGTCCAGGGAAACATCACACAATTTGGAATGTTAGCGTTACGCCAGATGGTCGTCCATCAGTTTTGAAGTCTTGACTAAGTTTTATCTGTGTGCAAGAGGACCCAGCATGTCACAATGGGATTCCGCCGCGGACAGAAAGCAACATTGGTTCCACAATATCACAACAAACCAAGAAAGACGACGGACCTAAAAAGCCCATGGGAGATAAGAGGTTCTTGGGGATAAAAGAGAGAGATTTCTTGTGAGACAACAAGGGGTTAGAAAGACCAGAATCAATCCTGAGTCATTATGGTGATCTTGGACATGACATTCTAAAGCTAGTTTGATCAGAAAATGACAAGGAAAGTCAGAAGCTTTAGTAAAATCAATCAAAACATGTATGACAAACGA
>BOPN01000636.1:162500-165000 GCA_017312705.2 Penaeus japonicus
CCCTTTGAAAAAAGAAAAGAAAATCAAGATGTATCTCGAACTTACGAGAGAAAGTTCATGACTAAAGCAAGCAAAAATAACACACATCTCAAAATTACCATGAGCATCTTCAAGAGAGATGATTCCTTAAATGAATATAGTGAATGCATTGCAATTTATTTATTCATCTTGATTTAATCATGATTTGAAGCAGTAGCAAAAAGAAATAAAAAGCTACATTACTGATTTCATCACAGCAAAGCGAGAGGCAGTTCAGTTGGAGGCAGCTCTGGAGAGAGTCGTAGTACGGCAAAGTCCTGTCGTTATTGGCAACGACACCCCCCTGAAAATGCATGTTGTACTGGATCTTGAAGCGGCACACTGGAGGGGGTGGAGGGGGAGCTGGTGTTAATTGGCATTCTGCTTCGAAATTCAGGTGTTTAGGTGTTTCACATGCTGGAGAGGCATAGAGAGATACTGAGAACTAAACTTTATCATTCTGTGACTTAGCTGTTATTCATAGCATCATATACAATAGTATAAAAACAAACTTAGAAGTGATGTCCATGAATTAAAGAAATAAAGGAACCACAACTTTTCATACCTAATCTGACCAGCATGAATTATATCAGAATGACCATTCAGTAAAATTTACAGATTTCTGTTTAAGTTATTCTTACAGTCAATAAAATAGTAAATAAAATCTTCTGTTGATTCTAACATATATGCTTTCGAAGAAATGCTTAATTCATTTGTTTATTTGTCATGTAATATAATTTCTAAGCTAATCCCCCCTCCCGAACCAGAAGTGTCCCGGGCAAGTCGTATCATTATCCAATTCCTTTGTCCTTTGACCTGTGCATTACAGACTTTGAAGACGCTGTGCCCTCCATGTCAAGATGATTCCCCTTCTGAATGCCGCAGTCGAGCCGGGAAATTCTCCTCGCACAAATGCCAATGCACTGGTACAAGACGACCGCAGTGGCCTCCGAACCCACCGGTAGCCAGCAGAAGACACTCGCCTGCCATATCCTCAGGTGGGCCTTGTGGCGAGGCCGAAGATGTAGCAGGTGGCTCCAGGAGGAGCTGCACGCGTGGCTGAGCGATGTGGACAGCACTCAGTGCCTCTGGATACGAGAACCCCAGCTCACCTAAAGTCAAAAGCTTTCTTGGCGCAATCTCTCTCCTCGAACCAACGTGTGAGCTGCGCCTTCCGCGACCCGAGCTTCCCCCAAGCAACATCACGCACAAGATGGCATCAACATGTTTCTTCGCCCAGGAGCCAAGTCCAGGTAGGGACCGTCTACGGACAGAGACTCAAGATGGACTGACATTACCTCCTTCACCGAGAGGTCAATTAAGGATTCAGGATTCAGTCTGGACTCGAAGTCACGATACAGAAGAGCCCCCGTCGGCCAGAGTCTTGCACTGCCTGCACCCAGGGTCACCTAGACACTCCCCAAGTAAAGTATGACCCGTGATAGGAGGAGAGGGCATGAAAATAAGAAACCTCTGAGGAAACGCCGCCTTTATACAGGTTTAGCATCAATAGGTAGAAATAACATCAAAGCTACTTTTGAGGACATGTATCCAATCATAAAACCATATCATCTTAAAAAAATGTAATCTGTGGTCTCTGCTCCTTTCCCATCCCCCCCCTGTCTTGAAGTTAATGGGAAGGCGAAGGAAATAAACAGTAAACAAGCGAATAAGCATAAACGATCATTGCCTTCCACGCACACACCTCTATATCCCAGTTTACGTTGTTCGAGGAACCAAGGGTGAGCCGCGCACGTGAACGTGGGAAGGCTGGGGTCGTAGGCATGCTGTTGCAAGGCTTGGTCATAGGTCAGGCACATGCTCGTCTCTGGGCAGCCGCTGTTCTTGCACGGGTCCTGCAAGTCGCTCTCGTTAGTGCCACATCAAATGTACGAAGTGTAAAACAAATGGAGTAAGAAAGGCTTTATGAAGAAAAAAATGGTCTCGCTGCCTGTTCCGACGGCACCAAAGATCTTCCTAGCTAAGAACTCTGAACTTTTATGACCCGGATTGACACTTAAAAACAGCTGTTGGGTTTTAAGTCTCCTAAAAAAGGGAGGTTCTAAGTATAGCCATGCAACAGTACCGGTTAACTTTTTTGTTTGGATTCTAGAAATAAATAAATATTACCAACGATTACTCTCAGATATGTTAGTGTATTAGGCCATATGCATACTAAATAGGAAAATAAATTAAATGAGACATTAAATAGATAATTAGATAATGTGCGTATCTGTACAAAGTGAATTTAGCATAGTAGATGTGTGCAAAAATATCCATAGTTACAAAGAAATTTTAAAAATCATCCATATACAATCTATGTGTGTGTGTGATTCGCGAATGTTGCAAATTACATTATTGGTAATCTTGTAATAGTTTAAGCCAGAGAGAGAGAAGGAGAGAGAGAGAGAGAGAGAGAGAGACATATGTAAGGGCAGAGAGAGAGAGAGAGAGAGAGACAGACAGACACAGACACACATGT
>BOPN01000636.1:187500-200000 GCA_017312705.2 Penaeus japonicus
AGATGTCGATATCTTTCTCAGACATTTCCACTTCTATTTTCGTTGATCTAGACTCGTTGGTTGTATGAGTCTTCTCGTTTTGCTAATTCGCAGTTGTCGATTAGATTTACCTTCTCACTTTTCGCATCCCATCACATGAGCTCTCTACTCCTTTACATCACATCACATGAGCTCCTTTTCATTACATCACATGAGCCTTTTGCTCCTTTACATCACATCAAATGAGCTTGCTCCGACTGCATAAGATTTAGTCCCTCCCCATCATATCACATAAACCTTTAGCTTCTGTACATCACATGAGCCTTTCGTTCCTTTGATCACATCACATGAGCCTTTTACTCCAAATGCATAAACTTTAGTGCCTTCGCATCACATCACATAAACCATTTGCTCCTGTACACCATACCACATGAGCCTTTTGCTCCTTTACATCACATCACATGAGCTTTTTGCTCTTTTATAGCACATGATCCTTCAGCTCCTTTACATCACATGAGCATTTAGCCCTTTATCACATCACATGAGCATTTACCTCCTTTCCATCACATCACATGAGCCTCAGCTCTTTCGGAATACCACTTCACTTATCACTTGCTCTCTCACTTCCTTT
The DNA here is from genome assembly GCA_017312705.2 of Penaeus japonicus. Classification (NCBI taxonomy): domain Eukaryota; kingdom Metazoa; phylum Arthropoda; class Malacostraca; order Decapoda; family Penaeidae; genus Penaeus; species Penaeus japonicus. The sequence continues at coordinate 188,111 of BOPN01000636.1, forward strand.
CCCTTTTCCTTTGGTTCACAGGAGTGAATCCTGGCGCGCACTCTCAGTAGACTTCCAAGGCGATATCCGTGTTCCGAACCGCATGACCCTCGCACACTCAAGCACGGTAGTTCGGCGTTCAGCATCCTGCGTTTGTCCTGTTGCTGTGTTTGTCCTGTTGCTGCGTTTGTCCTGTTGCTGTGTTTGTCCTGTTGTTGTGTTTGTCCTGTTGCTGTGTTTGTCCTGTTGCTGTGTTTGTCCTGTTGCTGCGTTTGACTGTTGCTGCGTTTGACTGTTGCTGCGTTTGACTGTTGCTGTGTTTGACTGTTGCTGCGTTTGTCCTGTTGCTGTGTTTGACTGTTGCTGCATATACTGCTGCGGCTATTCAGCTTTTAAGAGGATGATTGATGCCGCGAAGCAATATTTGTCTGGCATAATATGGAGAGCATTAGATTTGTTTGTCCGTCGAGGCCCATGTGAGTGGCTATTGGTTCCGTATGGTGTGTGTGTGTGTGTAATTGTTAGAATCAACACGTATTTACCAGATATATAGATGTGATTATGACATATTTCTTGCTAAAGTATGGTAGTGATCATCTAGTTATTTCGCCTATAAAGCTTCATAGAAAACGGATAACGCTGACGCAATATTCAATTAGTAGCTTTTTTAGTTACCAGACATTGGAAAAAAGGAAGAAGGACAAAAAAATAAAAATAAAAAAAACACTCAGAAAGTCATAACATATCAGGTATCTCCCCAAGCATTTATCAATATAATTTCTTATAAATACATGTATTAATCAGTCATTATCATTCTAATTCCTGATGCCTATGTATCTTTTGTTTATTTACTCTAAAACGAAAGAGAAGGCGAAGAAATATAGGCAAAGCATGAACAATAACAACAGCAAACTTACAGTTATGTACCAGGAATTTGCAACATTTGTGTGTAAATAAAAGTAGGTGTCAACCAATTGTGTCATTTCCTCGAGGCATTTTCGGTCACAGGAAGAGCAGTTTGCTTCGTCACGCTGTCGCCTCAAGTGAGGAAAATGTTTGAATCAATTGAAATACTCTGAAGGCAGAAACTACGTGTTCGGAGGGGAAATTGGGCGGGATTTTATTTGACGATATCTCTTTCGTTCTCTCTCTCTCTCTCTTTCCCTCTCCCTCTCTCTCTTTCTCTCTCTCTTATTCTCTCTCTCTCTTATTCTCTCCCTCTCTTATTCTCTTTTTCTCTTTTATTCTCTCTCTCTCATATTCTCCTTCTCTCTTATTCTCTTTCTCTCTCTAATTCTCTCTCTCTCTCTTTCTCTCTCATATTCTCCTTCTCTCTTATTCTCTCTCTCTCTCTCTCTATCTATCTCTCTCTCTCTCTCTCTCTCTCTCTCTCTCTCTCTCTCTCTCTCTCTCTCTCTCTCTCTCTCTCTCTCTCTCTCTCTCTCTCTCTCTCTCTCTCTCTCTCTCCCCCCTTCTCTCTCTCACTCTCATATCAACTCAAAATATCAAGAGAAAGCAAAGAGAGAGTAGTAATCAGAGGGTCACTTTCGAATAAACAGGTCAGTCAGTGGTTTGTCAATCCCACTCTTACCTCGCCGGTTTTCACCAGTTTGATGTCCCGCTTTAAAGCTCACATTTGTTGCAGTGCTCGAGTGCAACGTGCAAAGCTCCCTTCTCTTGTTATTGTGGTGTAGAACGTCAAGGTAGGTGTAGCGTGTTCTCGGCTGTGGTGTGATGTTAAGTTATCTTGTTCTGCTGATACAGACGTTCGCATTTTTTTTTCTTTTTTTTCTTGTTACCTAAATCAAGGTGCATTGGTTGCGACCTTATATAGACTGTTACTGCGTTGAGGGTGTAACAGTAGAGGACAAGTATTTTTAGATATCAGTGTAAAGGAAAAAGTACTTCAATAATTCTAAGATGACGGAAATATATTATTTAGTTCAGCTTTACTAAACAAGAATAGAACTGTGGATATGTGAAATATTTTCTTTTGATTTCTGTGAGTGATAAATTTGCTGACAATCAAGCAGATTTCATGCATTTCCTCAAAGCTCTTTATTAGATGTGTTGATTTGTTAATCTGTCTGTTTATCTAGAATCACTTGAAAAATCATGTGAATCTCTAACACTGTTGTCAGTCTCGTATTCTGACATTCCAGAACCTAGAAGGATTAACGAGTTGGTTTTATAAATCCCGGATTCATGGATGAGTGGTTTTGGCAAAATTCCGGGGTATATGGGTCCTGTATTTAGGGAATAATGGCGGAAAAAGGGTATGATGATGGCCGTTAGTATGCAAATTAGCAGGATAATGGATAAATCGAGAAACAAGATGAAGTATTAAATACGTACTAGGATAAGCAGAGTTACGTAGATTCATATGCAGAGAGAATAAGAGGAAGAAGAAACATGGAGAAGGCGTGAGGGGTGCTCACAAAAGGTTTTTGAAGTCAAAGTCTGGTGTTCTTGATTTCTTTAATGCTGGGTAACGGCACAGGTGATATAGAGATAATTACTTGGTAGCGATGGCTTGGCGGACGTCTTCTGTTAGGCTGGAGTGTCTCATGGGCGAGGCGGGGTCAGCGGCAGGGGAGCTGACCGTTCCCCGCCGGATAGAGTGGTCCCTGACAGCGTGTGTCCGAAGGAGTGAGTGTGTGTGTGTGAGACTGACCTGAGGTGGCTTTTATCTGACCAGCGGGGTCGCTATAAATAGATACCTAGTTTTCCTTGATGGATAATTTCCTCGTCGTGACCACGTGGCCTTCTTATATCTCCACGTGGTTTCCACGTGGTCTCACAGAAGGGAACATATTCAAACTGAATTAAATGATGTAATGTTTAAAAGTAAATTAGAACAGAACAGGAAACAATCAAGGTCAAAACAGGTTTCCTAAAATTCGAGGACCAGGTCAGAGATTCCCGTTACTCTGGGTCAAGACGTCTGTTAGTACAGCGGTAACGCACCGGCCTCACATCCCCGTGGTTGGCAGATCGAGCCCCGTCCAAGCTCGGGAGTTTCGACTGTCGCGTGGCGGTCATTACCGTGGCTGGGTATCATGGTGGGTAAGGGTCAAGCTCAGATCGAGTTGGCACACTCACGATTCAGCACACGTTAACACAGGGGGGGCTGGCGAAGCATCTACTCGGCAAATCTAGCTTATCCTTACTCTGGGTCATTCCCAGATGTAAGGTGACTTTGGCCAACATGGTTGAATAAAAGTATATCTTTATTCCGTTTGCTTGTGTGCGTCTTATTAATTTTCTTTATTTTTATTAATTTGATTTGTTTGTATTCCCTATTTTTCTTTCTCAGTTTGAATTTTGTTTTTTATTCTATCTTTCGAGTAGTTTTATTTTATATATGATTCGAAATAATCATATTCGAATATAATTTCCATTTCTTCAATTTTATACAAGAAATGTTTTATTTTTTACTAAATCTTCATCCTTTACAATCTATTAAATTTTCTTTCTTAATCTTCGTAACTTTCTCTTTCTTCATTTTCACTTAAATTTCTTGCATTTAACAAATCTTTCTTAGTCTTTGTTACTGAAATTATTTTTTCTTTCATTTTTACCTTTCAGTTTTCTTCACTTCTTAAACTAAATTCTTACTTTAGATTACAAACTACTATTGTTGGTGAATTATGTCATTCTCCTATTTAGATAAATGTACATCATACTGAAATTCAAAAATTTCCTTTCTCTTCTCTGTTTAGAAATAAAACCGCGCTTTCATTTTGATTCTTTTGTTATCTATTTGTTCCCCATTTGTCATCCGTATTGTTTAACTGACTTTATTTTTTTCTCTCTCTTTCAATTCTGACACAAGATGAGACTGGCAGTGATTCTGTTTCTGGCGGCCATCTTGGCGGTTTCGGCTGTCGTTGAAGCGCGGTGTAAGTTCGTTTTATTTTTTGTGATATAATGTTTTGTTTTTGTTTTGGTTAATGGAACAGGAAATAATATTATATGCATTGTCTTTGTAGTTTCCAAAAAATATTTTTTTCTATATGCAAGTACATCCTCACAGACGGACATACACACACATATGTACAATACATGTATGTATGTATATGTATATGTATATATATATATATATATATATATATATATATATATATATATATATATTATAAGATAAGGAATTAAACTTAATTACTTTTCATTAATTGATACGTGTATTTGAGTAACCATGAATAACTCCTCCCCCGCGTCCTCGTTTTTCCCTTTCACTCTCGCAGTCAGACAACTATGTGTGTGTATGAGAGTGTGTGTGTGTGTTTGTATGTGTGTGTGTTTGTATGTGTGTGTGTGTTTGTGTGTGCGTTTGTATGTGTTTGTGTGTGTTTTGTATTTGTGTATGTGCGTGTGTATGTGTGTGTTTGTGTGTGTATTTGTGTGTATTTGTGCGTGTGTGTGTGTATGTGTGTGTGTGTATGCGTGTGTGTGTGCTTGTGCATTTTGTCCCTCCGCACCTATCTGTTATGAATTAACCAATGATTTCTTTTCTATCAACTTAACATCCACATTCCCATCGCGTCTTCGGCAGTGACCAGGTGTACCAAGTGAGTATCACAAGCATCTTCGTTTGTGAATAACTATTCTGGCTATAATAATGTCAATGACTGTAATATATATATATTTTTTTTTTTTTTTTTGTGATATGACGAAAGATTACAAGAGGAGTGATAGTAAGAATGATTGTAGTACTGGTGACAATGCAATCATTAATTTATATTATTTTTATTGTCCATAGTTCGTGATGATTAATGCGATAATGATAATTACTATTTCATTGCTGGCGATAATAGACATAGTGATAATGATAATAATGATTGTGATAATGATTATAAAACAATAATAGTAATAATAATACAAGTAATGATACTAGTCATGATAATAGAATAACAATTCTGACAATAAAACAAACAAAATCATGTTGATAAGTATTGAGCCTAATAAAAACAATAATAAATCTTCTAATACAACCATTGGCGATTAAGGTACCAAGAATCTTTACTCTTATCATCACTCGTCTCAAAACTCACAACAGAAAAACAAACAAACAAACACAAATCACATATATCCTAACATATGCACAGTACATATATTAATGGTACATATATTAGTGGTACATATATCAGTAGTACAAATATCAGTGGTACATATATTAGTGGCACATATATCAGTGGCAAATATATCAGTGGTACATATATCAGTGGTACATATATTAGTGGTACATATACCAATTACAATATATATATAACCTTATCTCCAGGAACAATGAGTGCCCACCGCGCTACCAGTGTGTTAACAGGTGGTGTTCTGACAAGTGCAGATTGTAAGTATGAGTCGTAAAGTTTCGTGGTGGTGTAGGATTCGTAATGGTGATGAATATGATGATTATGATGATAGTAATGATGATGAATATGATAGTAGAAATGATGGTGAATATGATGATTATGATGATAATTGCTGTGGTAAAAACGATGATAATGATCATGATAATGTTCATGATAAAAGTATTATTAAGAATGATAATAATAATGTCCATTATAATGATTAGGATGATAATAATCATAATGACTATGATCTAACAAGGGCTGATAATATATTCACGATAAAATATGAATCCATTTTCAATATCAATTTCATATCAGAAAACAACAATAAGGATATTAGTAATGATAATGATCACCATAATAAAGATATTAATAATTATGATAATAATGCAACGATGATGATAATGATAATAATAGTAATGAAAACATCAATAGCAATTATGAAGATATAGAAATATAACATAAAGGTTGATTTAAAAAGTTGATACAACAGTTACGAAATCAATTCTTATCTATTCTAATGAACTCTTAATTACCTCGGAAATTGACTTTTTTTTATCAGTAATATATATCTTTTCAAAGGTGCAGATATTCCTCCACCTCTTTCTCTATCATCTTGAGAGAAACGAATGATATAAAAAAGACACCATTCCGTTATGCCTGAATTACAAATGCTAATATTATCATCATTACTAGTACTTCTTCCTGTGTCTAACTGGACTACTAAATAATTTTCATTCCTACCACTTTACTGATGGCAATGTAGACTACCTAAGAACCATTAATTCACTGAAATATGTTTTTGTTTCTCCTATCGATTTTGAAAAGGACATGTTTTTCTGTATGGGGTTTCGCTCTCCATAGTCCTCCCCCCCCCTTTTCCCTATTATTAAAATAGAACGTGTTTTTTGCTCCATTTCTCACTTCAAAATTGATATGTCTTCTTGCTTCGCTTGCCAAGTCTCACCTTCAAAAGCGACATGTGTTCTTGCACACCCTCCCTCACTCTGTCACTTCAGATGTGTTCTTGCGCATTTCCCGCACTACTTCCAAACTAACCTGTATTCTTCTTCTTCCTCCTCTTCCTTTTTCAGAATGCGCGAATGCCTTCCCGGCCTGGCATGCGTGCTCGGCCGCTGCAAGGACATCTGCGAGGGCGCCTGCGGCATGGGTGCCAAGTGTGATGTCATCCTCAATGAGGCCGTGTGCACTTGCCCCGAGGGCCAGGAGGGAGACCCGCAAGAGCTCTGTGTCGCTCACGTGGGCAAAGAAGCTTGATGGTACGTAGGCCTACAGGTTTTTTCCCCTTTTTTAGGCTATATTTTTTGTTTTTCTTGCCTTTAGGTGTTATTTTTTCATTATAGTTTGTTTTAGTTGTTGCTCTATACTTAATCTCTAATATTTAGATGATTTTTAGTTTTTTTTTTTTTTTTTTAGATTTTGGTTTCCTTTCCAATCGACAAAGATGGAACACGATACGCATCTGAATATATCTAGTCTTTCCTTAATCATCTATGACTGTTTAAGGGACAGTTAGATTGCATTGTCAAGCGTGAGTTCTCATTAGCAATGTTTCCTTATTTCCAAATTCTCTCTCTCCTTCCCCAGCAAAGATTCCTAAACGCCGATTCCTGGATTCTCTCGCCAAATGGAGACGCCAAGGAAAGGATCTCATGGCTACAAAGGAGTCAGGAAATATCAGTTCCTTTTGTACTTAAAAGTTGTTGTTGTTATTGTTTTAATCTTTGGAATATGTCAAATATAAATCAACTTTTGTTATTGACTTTGATAAACCCAATGAGTGAGGGTGGGGTTTATGCACATACACAAATTTCCATTCAGAGAGTGCTTGGGAACATTCAAGCACAATCACTATTCCTTGTTTGGAAACCTTACAATATTTAACACGGAACAACCTATCTATATTGCCAATAATAACTCTGCAAGACACTGTAAGTAGCTGTTAAGCTTTATCAGGCATTTGAATGGTTTAAAGATCCTGTGGATATGTATAAACACTAAACTATTTACGGTATGTTCATAGATCTGACATAAGTTCAAACAATACATGTGTTGGTAACTTGAGAATGGCTAAAATGCGCAGTAGTAGTAACTAAGTACCAAGGGACAGTAAATGGTGATCTGGCAACTAGACTCTCGGATGCCATGACAGAAACCGGCACATGAGTGTCACAGATACTTGTAGACTGGTTCAACTTTTCCATTACGTTTTCACCAAAATCAGGGAAACTAATTATCTTTGATTATATATGTGACTCAATCTCTTATAAAGTACAGCAGGATATATAGATATCAAGCATGAATGGAATAACGAACGCCAGAAACCATAACAGAAATCCGTTTACAAATAAAAACATTCAATAAACAAAATCTATTCAATATCTATCTCGTAACATATCCATAAGACACGCATGTAGGATTATTTCTTATTGAATAAGCAAGTAGTGCTATCATTGAAAGTTTTCTGATTATGCTGATATTAATATTAATGATTATCATGAATATTATAATGACAATTGCACAGCACCAAGTGATATAAATGAAAGATAAGAGATAATATTAATATCATTGTTATTATAATTACTCTTCCCCGAGAAGGACATCAGTGAAACAAGCCATCCTGAGCTGTTCAGGAAGTGGCTCTCTGTGTGATGACTATACACCTGTACAGTCATTAGCTGTCCAAGAATAGCATTGCTGTCTAGTAGTTTGAGCTGTCCAAGTATAGCACTTCTCTCACTGACTCAGCTGAGCACAGCGCAAATATCTAGCTGTAAGGTCCGATAAAAAGACCTTTAAGTTTTGAACTGCCCAAGAAAGATACCTCTGTTTAACTACTTGAACTGACCTAAAATGTTATCTAATCATTTTTAACTATCCAAAGAAGGCTACTCTGGGTCGTCCGAGGACACCTTTAACAGCTTTAACTGTCAAAGAAGAGCATTACTCTCTAATCATTCCTCTGGAGCTATCCAAGGAGGGGGCCTTTGGCTAAGTCTTAAGCAGTCCAAAGAAGACACCTCTAAGTACTACACTACTAAATAGGAGCAAGTCTTGAACTGTCTAAGGACACCTCTGTTTATACACTGAACTGTCCAAGAAGGACACCTCCATCGTAGTCATGAGCTGTTCGAGAAGGTCATCTCTGTCCAAATCTTTAGGAAAGAAAAGTCAAGGGATGACCTTCAAGTCTTGGGCTGCCTAAGAAGGATACATCTGTTTAACCAAATGACCCTTCCCTTAAGCAACACCTCTAAGTAACTTGAGGGTTCCTCTAATAGATTGAGTTTTCTAAGAACACCTAATGGTTTGAGTTGTCCTGGAAGGGCACCCCTAAATAACCGTCCTGAGATGCCCATGGTGACCACCTCTAGATATGGGAACCAACCATGTGGAGGATTTGTATTTCCCTATATTATCCATGACACAAGTAGAAAGAGGGACAACTCTCTGTACCTAAGGTTACGGGGCAGTGTAGGCGTGAGACCCGAAGTGTCCAGACTAAAAATCTGGGCATGTACCGCTACTGTTCCTGTGACTTGTGGTGGAATGACAGAAGTAGTGTGATGCGTGGTAATGTGGTGGCATGTGTAGAATGCAGGAGTGGTAGTGATGGGATATGGCAGAATAGTGGAGTGTGGCAGAGCCAAATAAAAACACTTTAAAGTCTTGAGCTGTCCAACGACTCCGTCTTCACCTATCCAAGATGAACCCCTCAAACCTCGGGCTATCCATGAACACTTCTGGATCTTGAGCCTTTAATTAGGAAGGACTCCTCTGACTACGTCTCGAGGTGTCCAAGAAGGGCACATTTAGGCTGCCCTTGAAAGACTCGCCTGTTTCAGTGTTGTCTTGACAGATGTAGGCTCTCCCGGAGGGGGGACGGGAAGTACTGATAGACATGATTACACTGGTCTGGGTATCAACAATCATTAATCATGGAAAAACAGTAATATCATAATCACTAACAGCAAAAAATGCAAAAATCACGTCACTAACATAGCAGCAGCAGCAACAACAATAAAACCAACGTTGTTTACATCCGTAGCTCTATTTCGGCTGTGTATATTGATATTTTGGGTGAGGTAATAGGCCAAAAATAGCTCCGATACTGTCCTTGAATCCGACGTAAATGGATGAATAGTTACCAACGCACAAGCAGGCTGTGCAGAGTTTATCCTTAACAAAAAGAAAGATGAGTCAAATATACCAAAACATGATACCAATAAAACCAGTCTCTGTTATTATGTTTATACATTACACTAAGTACACAAAGAAAACTTTCATGTGTCGCAACTATTCCATGTACTTGAGTTACCGCGAGAACGACCCACGTTTTCTCTCAACGTTCACGTCATCGACATGCTGGCCTGAGGCTCGGGTCGGAGGGGGAGTGTTTGGGCTGTCCAGCTGATGATCATTCTCGTCCCAAGCCACTCTCGACAGGTGGCAACGTTGCCTTGTGTTGTGAAGCACAGAAAAGTGCGAGGAATACGAAACATGACGACATGGTAGAATTAGTTATTTTTCTTGGATGTGAATTTATTTTCCAAACAACATTTATTTTAAGAAATGAGGTATTTAATTTTGATATTTCTTTCATATCTGCTTTTGGGCAGATTTGGTGACAATTGGATATATGGGCACATAAAGTACAGAACTATGGTACTACGTAGTTAGGAAATGTCTCTGATCACCATAGCTGATCTTTGTTATGCTAGACACGCCAGGCTTCCAGAAGAATTCACTGACAACCTTATCCACTGACTGTTCCATGCATCTGCAAATATCAAGTTTGTTTATGAATCATCACAACAAGTGGAGTCTGCGTAAACGTTGGGGGCATAATCTATTTTGGTGCGGTCGTAAAGAGACAAGAGTGCGCGACAGTTGTTAAACTTCTGTCCTTTGTTATATGATGCATGCCTGTAGGTCGTTGGCTTTGTACTCTCATTTCACACATGTTTCGTGTGCTATTCTCTGAAGATACCATCATCTCAGTCTACATGATATCATCAGAAGATAAAGAAAGGGGAACTTCTTTTGTTTAAGCAAAATACAGAGATGTCTGACAGTCAGGAAACGAGTTTTTTTTTACGTTTTTTTTTTTCTGCGAGAGAAGCGACACTAGCCCTACATTAACATATGTAACCTATATTTTATTTTTCGACAAAGTGAGAAGTAAGGAAGCTCACCCTTTCTCTTACACTTTTTCACTCGTGCACAAACCATATGACATACATTCACATATTGATTTATCCAATGAAACGTTCAGCTTGACGTGTCTCATTTCACATATTCTGTGATCTGCTTTCATTATCAGAATAATATCTTCCAAATTGAATATGTTCAAAGGAATGTTTAATGATGAACGATAACAGTAAATGATTCTCAATTTACGTAACCGTGATATTAACGGCCGTGCATCCACCAACTAATATACATTCAGTTATTCATGTTCTGAAATATTTAGCCTGACGTATCTCATTTCTGTTATTCACTAACGGCCTTTCATTATCGGAGTCAACAATTTCCAGAGTGAATAAGTTCAAAGGAATGTCAAGTAATGAGCGACTCATAGGCTCGCATGAGACAATAGGATAATGGCCATTTGATGTCATTGTAAATTACTTTCTTTTTACGTAACCTTCAAACTTGCTGTTGTCATTGTTAGCTTGTTATGGCGGCTATTATCATCGTTACTCTTTTCCTTGTTGCAATTATCTATAATCATTATTATTATTGTTATTAATTACTATCATTATTATCATCGTTACTATTTGCTTTGTTGCTATTATCTATAATCGTTGCTATTATATATATTCTTGTTATTAATCGCTATCATTATTATCATCGTGCTTATATCATCCTCGTCCCCATCGCTACCATTTCCGTTACCATAGTTACTGCAAATACAATTACTTCTGCACCACTACTGCCTTTACAACAACTATTTTAATAATGCAACGCAAACTACTAATATCACTTTAAGTATATCCTGAGTTTTCTTATTTCTCAATGTTTTTTGTTTCGTTTTTTTTTTCTGTGTGTGTGTGTGTGTGTGTGTGTGTGTGTGTGTGTGTGTGTGTGTGTGTGTGTGTGTGTGTGTGTGTGTGTGTGTGTGTGTGTGTGTGTGTGTGTGTGTGTGTCTTAACTTGGTAATCAATTAACATTAAAGAGGTGTCTTTTTTTTTGTCTTTTCTTTTTCTTTCTGAACCCAAAAGTAAGATTGATCGCGAGATATCAACAGTAAGAAATCTTACCAGTGGACGGATATTACGAAAATATCCCCCGAGTTGATGGTCATTGTTAGATCGTCAATTCTGGATGACATTCAATCAATCTTATTCTCTTTATTCTATTTTCACGAACCTATTTCCCCGTGTTTTGACATACGAAAACTGTAGGTACATGTTTTTTTTATATCTGTTTTTCACAAATTCAAAATCAGTTACACTTGTTTGTCACAAAATCAAATAAAAGTGAAGGTCATATTGCAAAATTGGATTATATCTCATGAGTTTAGAATTTTCATAAGAAAA